>JAVCKT010029691.1:0-13310 GCA_032273925.1 Rhynchotus rufescens | reverse complement strand
CAAAGAAACTGTCTTGATAGAAAAACAAGCTTTTTTCCTCCCTCCTTTTCTAAACTAAGTTAATCTTGATTTGCAGTGTTGTAAAGCAGGGAGTTGTCATCTACATAGTGAAGGTTTATGATGATCTGACCCAGGACAAATCTCTTTGGAGACAAACAGGTAGAACAATATAAGATAGAAGTAAACATTGTCACACTTTCTTATGGATAAAATCTTCTTTCTAAAAATAGAGAACATTGAAGAGACTTCCAAAATCTTCTCCTATCTGTGATTTCATGTTTAAATTACCTATGGGAAGGTTTTTAGTAGATGTATAGAACTGTTTCTGTCTTGTACACACACATGCAGTCTTTCCAATGTATGGAAGTAGCTCAGACCTATTTTCCAGTTCCTGTCTTAAGAAGCAAATGCAAAAACAATGGCAGGATATTTATCATCACTGTCATAATTAGACCTATTTGAGAAAGGGAGATATCTTCAGTGAATTACAAAGCCAAGATGCAAGTTGCAGGCACTGTTTTGCAGGGCATGTCTAATAACCTGCAGACATTCAGCACTATTCCCAAATGCCAGGATCATTAGCATAAAGGCAGGTGTTTGTACATTTAAATTCATTAAATTAAAATGATCGCAGTCATTTTCCTCATATGAAAATGCAGAAATGTGGACTACCTCATGATGATCATTTGAAATGAGTATGTTTTTGAAAAGAATTAAACTTCAACCTAATTGTTGATCATTAAGATAAAGATATGTCTACTGTAAAAGATCTGCATAGCCACCAACTCAGGAAAGTGTTAATTACTGTTCAACATCTCTTATTCCTCATGACTGGACTACAAGGGAAATAGTCTGGTTGGGCTCTGATGGAGGTTTTTTTAAGCTGTGGGCCAGGGACCTCTTGACTGTGGGTAGTGGTCTCCTGGGGATGTTGCAGGTGAGGGGTGCTCCATGGGCAGACTTTGGCAGCAAAGGGACAACTTGGAGAGCAGCGGACTTGACAGGAGTCACTTCAGGTCCATCCGCTGCAGAGAGACCACTAAAAGGTGTCTCCAGCCTTTCCTGAGTGGTGATGCCCTGCATCTTCAGTGGCTTTTACCACATTGTGCCTCAAGATGCACATTTGCAATGTGATGTGAGCAAAAACATCCAAATGGTGGGTCCCTATTGATCCAGACCAAAGCAGGTAGCCCGGATGCTTCCTCAAAGGTGACTTGGGAAATAGGAAAGTGCAAGAAGATTTGTTTGTCCTGAATTGTGGGCCAGTCTGGGAGCTGTGCTCATCCTTGCAGCTCCAGCTGTTCTCTGGACTGCAGGATCACTGCTGAGACCCTCTGCAGAGACAGACTACACTGCAGAATTATTTATTTGCAGGTTGGGCTTAGGATAGTGCCTTGTTACATCCTGAGCAGGCTTAACATTTTTCTTGATTATACTGTTTCCTTTTATTTTCAGGAGGGAAATATTTATATTCTATTTTTGCAAATTCTAGATTAAATTGTGCAAATGGTTCTTCATACTTGATAAAAGACCTGCAGGGTAGTGCAGTAAAGCTTAATATTAACAAAATCACCACAAATTGTGTTAAGAGCATCAAACTTCAACTAATGTAAAAATAAGTGAAGGACTTTTAAGAAGTAATGTGCCCTTTTTAATGCTTAACTGGAAGAGCTAGATGCACTGAATGGTATAAGGAAATAAAACCAAAGGCCTGCTTCTGACATTGTCATCTCTTTCCTTTGACATTTTATTATGCTTTACAAACAGGAGAGGTCTTTGTGTTCTAGTATGCAGTCTGTTGTTTTTTTGTTGCTTTTTTTTTTTTAAATCAAGTGGTGCAAACACCCGTTGAATTATCTTTTTTTTATCTGTGTAGATTGTTGACTTCTCTTTTTAAGCCTTCTATAAGCTTCTGCTAATAGAACTCTCAAGTCTAGAGGAGACTTTTCCTTGACATCAGAGCATTTTGGGCGAAGATGCTGGTGCCTTTGACCCAGACGTGAGAAGTCTAGAAGCCAGAAAAAATGTAGACAGAGGTTTTGTCTGGTTATAGCTTGTTGTCTTTTTCAAACTGTGCAATATATGTACATTTTATGTTCGCAATTCAAATTAGAATTGGTTGTTACATTAAAGGCAAGTGCTTGCATGTAAGAGAAGAGAATATGCATTTTCTTAGAAATAGATATGCAGCTTTTCTATTTTTTTTTTCTGGGAGGTAGCTGTGGAAATGCTATACCTGCATCTGAGTGGCCTTGAAACTCCAGAATTTTTAGTCTTTAGAGAATTTTATCCTAGTTATGGGCAAAATTCATCCAAGTATCTTAGATTTTAAGTCAGCAGCTCTGAATTCAAAGTGAGAGGCAAGCTGGGGAATATATTTGGCACTGAATCATATAATACTTTATTTTTAATACCCAAAGGAAGGTTTTTCTTCAGCACTTTTAAGTCTCATATTTTTAAATCAACATGGGCCTCACTTTCATAAAAGCATGTGACCTTTTAGGGTTGTGTTGCCTGTAAATTTTAGGTACCGCTAAAGCTTTTGAGATAAATTCATCTCAGATTTGTCTTCTCAAAGGTACACTGAGCAGTTTCACTGAAAGGAATGTTATAAAACACAGTAAATAATATATTTGGATCACCAGACAAATGTATTCATTAGTACTATTTAACAGTAACAGTGAGGGAAAGGGACAACTGCAAACTTGCAGGCTGTTTTGAAAAGCTTCTCCTGATGGAGAAGCCAGCTGAAAAATATCCTTCAGTGAGTTAGGACTGTCCCAGGAATTTATAAGTTTTACAGAAACTGCTATTTCTGCCTAATTATGTTATGAATAAACAGTAGCAATAGAGAGATTCAATCTTCTAAGTGCATAAGTCCATTCTGCACTATTTTCTGGTCTTTGACAGCCTAGTAGTTAAACTAGATGAACATAGAGTATAGTACATGAAAATAGATTACAAAGAAATTGATAATGTAGCACATTTTCTCCACTTCCTTCTAAAATGCTTGGTGAAAAACAATCAGCTCTAAAAAACTCTGCCTGTGTATTTGTTAATCGATACGAATGTTCAGCGGCCTGCGTGGTATTTTAACACCTGCCAAAGGGAACTCACCAGAGATTGCTCAGAGCTTACGTGGGAGCGGGAAACCTTCCCTGTCTCCAGGGGAAAAAGAGAGAGCGAGCGAGAATGTCTGATTACTAGAGAAGACGGGGAAAGAAGACCCAGTTCTCAACTGATGCAGTTGTTATTGGAAAAGCAGTGTGAAAACTAGGGCTGGCAGAGCAGCGGGTTTGACTGCAGTCATGAGCTCCACCACGGCCCCTTTGCCTGGTGACCCAGAGGGACTGACCAGCCAGGGACGTTAGTGCTGTGGGGCACGAGAGAAGCGCTGACTGTCACAGAGAGTGGCCAGGAACTGGTTTCCTCTTTAAAAAAAATCTCCTTTTGGGCCCTTTTGATATGACTCTTGATGTAGGAAACTGCGGAAGGACTTGGCCTCACGTGTTGCTAGTCCCTCTTCTCAGCAGAGCTGGGTGCAGCTGGTTTGTGCTCGGCCTGTGAAGGCGGGTACCAGGTGTTTCTTCAAGTACACTGGGGTTTACCTGAAGCAATTTGTCTCAAAAGGAGTAGTTTTGGGGTTACCCTGCCTTTCCAAGGAGGGCGATGCTTTGAGGGCTGGGATGCTGCTGTCCCAAGGATGTTGCCTGAGCCTGGCCACATCTACTGTCCAGCTGAGTGCCTGAGCTCAGTTTCCAAACCTAGGAACCTCTTATTTGACTGAAAAGTGTTTTAAGAGGCCTCCATTGCCCTGTGTGCATCTGTATTTCTGGGTGTTTCTCTTTCGGGGAGAGCGTTGCCGGTCACTACCTCCCTGCCCTGCGACCAGCGCTTTGATTCCTCTTGCTCCGAACCCACTGCTCACTCAGGAGTTACTTGTGGTTCAAACCCTCGTGAGGTGTGTGATCAGTCGCTACAAACGGACTGTGTGGTGATCCAGAATGCCATAAGGACTGTGAGGGCAGGAGGTGTTGCCAGCCGCGTGGCCAGCGTGCTCTGTGGAAGCTGGAGTTTCACCCCCAGGCCCAAGGAGGACTCGCGTTTCCCCCGTGCTAGGCCCAGTTTGGTTGCATGGCTCTGCCCACAGAAACCAGGAGAGTTTTTCCCTGTGTGATGCAGCACTGACGCAGACAATGGTGGGATGTGGCCAGTGGTTCCGGCCTAGCGCCTCCAGCCATACTGACTTGACAACGAGAAGGCCGCAAGGGCGACCATCGCTGCGGAGTGGCTCTTGCCCATAGAAAGCACTGGCTGGACCTGAGTCCTCGGGCCTGGGAAGCTGGTGACTGAGGTAAGAATATAGCAGGGCCTACACACTGTGAGTATGATGGGGAAGCAAACGGGGAGGAAGGAAGGGAGTTTGGCCACCCCTTTGTGTGGAGATTTTGGGAGAACCCAGCCTGGAGAAGTGTGTTTCCCCATGAAAGTCTTGGGCAGGGGTTTCCGCAAGGAAATGCGGTTTTCCACAAGAGGTGTTTATTGTGGTTAGTTTGCAGCCCTCTGCTTGGTGTGAGTGTGGGGCTCTGGGGTCCTCAAAATTAATCTTGTGCTTCAAGCATCAACTCATCTGATGTGGTGCAGGTCTGATTTCCTGACCAAAGGTGGGGAAACCTGTAGCAATAAACACAGTTGCAAAAATCTGAGGAATAAACCAGCAAGGTAAGTTTAGCATTGCTTGTAAAGTACCATAAGGAAAATTAATAGGCAGAAAAGCTGTGCTAGAAGGGAATAATGTCTTGGAGGCCAGGAGCCAGTCAGGCGGGCTGCTGCTCACCTGCTGCGGGGTTTATGGCTGTGGAAAACCCTCTTCTGCAGGGTGTGCTTTTTGCCTTGAGGTGCTCCAGTTAATGCAGCTCACTGGAGGAGATGACCTAGGCTTGGAAGTTTCTCTGGTAACATATTTACCTGAAGTGTGCTCGCTTGTGATATTCTAACGGGTTGAACTTCTGGGTTTGAGTGAGTTTTGCATGCTGGGACATAAACTTAGTATTTAGGTTTTAATGTAATCATCCTACTTTCTTACATTTATAATAATCTTTGGGATGCATTGTAATTAAGTAACTGTTAATAAACATTCTCATGAGTATTGCATTAGAACAGGGTGTTATAAAGTCAACTTAGGTGGGTTTAGAAATCTCAAAATAAATGGACTAATCTGTAAGCAAATAAATAAGTAGGCTCTTCCATGTATTTCTTAGGAGAGTGCTTTATAATTGACCTACATATCACTATTAGAGATGCAATTACCTTTAATTGCCACCTTTAAGAGCAAGCCTTTGTTTAGAAAACAATGTATAGGTGAATTCTGTCTAGGTGCACAAGTCGTGAATTGGCTTAAGTTTTGGTAGTCTGAAGTTGTTTTGGATTTTCATAGTTGCAGTTCATCACAGAATTCACCATATATCAGATAATGGATAATTATTTTGTTTAAAAACAAGTGGAAAGTGGGACTCTTAATGAGTTTACATACTAAAAGCCCAAAAGCTCTTCAGAGAATTAACCTGGATTTACATTGCGTTTCTGTGAGAGGAAACCAGATCCTTTGTATTTATCGACGCCACAAAACTTTGCTTTCTGAAGGCTGGGCTGCCTTCTTGCACCCCCCTCTACGCCACCCAGGGGAAAGTCCTTATCAATAGCCCTCAGCTTAGTGTTATCCACAGCACAGTCTATAATGCATTGTGCGAGTTTTCAGTTTTATACGGGCTCTATATAGCTCTATTGTATATTAATACTACTGGGTCACTATGAAAGTTTTGCAGTAAATTTTAGCTCTCTTTAGAATTTGTTTGAGAATAACAGTAAATAACATAAAGGAAATAAAGTAGTGCAAGTCAGCAGGTTTTTAATGCAGATGAAGAAACTATCTTGGCTGCCATAAAAGCACAAAACATATATCTTTACATTTTCTGTCTGGGAGAAAAAGTGTGTTCAGATTAAGCTTCTACTGTAAATGCTTTTATTATTTTTACAGAAGTTACAAGCAGCTAAAAATAGTAGTTGATAATGAAATTGCTGGCAGGCCTTAACCATAGCACAAGAATGCAACACTATAATACAGTTGTGCCAAGTTACATTATGTTGCTGCAGTGATTAATTCACTGGTTCTGCTGAAGCTGTGCTCTGCAGAAACATCCCTGCTTCTAGTTAATCCCCATCTGAGAGCATGAGAGCAGATATGAAGTGAGCTAGCGCTGTGCAGGTTTGCAGTGCAACACCCTGTTCGTAGCATAGGATCATTGCATTTAATATAAATAGTAATGGAAGGCATTAGGAGGCTCTTACGTGCTTAATTACAGGTCAAAGGTTCCTGCTAAGGCTCTTTTCTACATTTTCAAAACTGCTCTAACCCAACAGTCAGGGGTTTCTTCCCAACAGGTAATCCTGAATCAACAGAGCCAGCTTGAAACACTCTATTATTTACTTCAGTTATCCGGCTACCAATTACTCGGCTGTTAGATGATTTAGTGATGCAAAAATACATTAGCTTGGACCAGAGACCACTCCCTACCAGAAAGTCCAAGCTAATCCAAGGTCATGGTGGAGTACAAAGGGTCAAAAGATGCACTGCCTCCTGCCCACCCAGCCTGTACAGTGTACCCCCAACACTTAATTATGATGAAATATGATTAGAGAAAATTACCACTCAACTAGTCAAAACCTAATCTATCGGAAAAAGTCTTTTACCTTTTTTTTGGCATTGTCATTTGTTTCCATTACTTGTTCTAACATACACTTCTTACGTGTCCTATTTCAGTACTGTATCATGTATATATTTAGATATAATGCCATTTTTGAAAAATTCTGAGAGTTTTAATTTTCATTCAACTTCAGGATAAGACTTAATTTCCTAAACACCCAAAAAATGTTCTGGTATCATACCTGGCAACGTTACTTTGCTCTTTATATGCACTAGTGCCAACAAAGCGAGTAAAATAACTATGTGTGAGTAGAATAACTGTGATGCTTGATGCAATTGTGTTTAATCAAAGTTAATTAACATATATTTATGCAAGATAAAAAGGCCATGGCAATGGGAGAATACAGTGGAGACACAAGAAGCAAAGTTCAGATCCTTTGCTTGCATAAACTGCTGTAGCTTCCTTGCAGTTACTGGAGATATGCAGATGAGTGCCAACCGAGGCCTAGGTTCACATGTATTATAGAAGAACTTGGAGGATTTGATTCCCTTTTCATTAATATTTGTGTAATGAGTTTATTAATCTTTCATATATGAAGATTTCTTTGTGTGAGAATGAGATATTTGTTTAGCATTCTGCTATTCTAAGAAGTTTTATTCCTGCAATGAAAATGTAAATAATGTCATATGACTAGCTGAGTAATTACAAATAGGTAGTAAATAGTTGAGTGAAAGGCTTGCAGCTAATGTATCAACTTAGAGGCATTCCTCATACCTTTCATCAGACAGTTACAAATGGAAGTACATGTGTCAAAAGTGCTGATTGGGATCAGCACCTTGTAATTTAGGAAAAAAAATGCATTGCTTATACAGAAAAGAGTCTGTAAAAGGAGCTGCATAAAACTAATATATGTATCAATATATATGATGGGTATCCTTTTCTGTCAATGGCAAATGAAAATACATTTGCTTTGAAGGTTCTGAAAGAATTGGAATTTGAAGAGATTCCTTCAATTTATAAAGGATTTATGTGTGCACACGCACTCACACAGACAGACACTGATTTTTTGGCAAGTTCTCCTGAGCTGTCTTCATAGTCCATCTGGCAGGTTCAAGCCACGATCCTTTTCTTTTTTAGTGCTGACGGATTGTGATTTGTTAGCTCAAACTTTGAAAAAACTCCAGTAACGATGCCCACACAGGAGATGTCCTGCCAGCTCTTTACAGTTTTCCTTCAGCCTTGTGATGAAAGGCATGTGTGCGAGGTGGTTTTGCATCAAGATGCTCCCATGAAACACTGGAAAATCTGCTCTTTAATAGAGTGACTTTCTGTAGCTGAGTGTGATTATAATAAGGCAAGACAGTAAAGCAAACAACTTTCTTATATGCACTTTCAGCAAATACATTGAAAATGCACTAAGCATGTGAAAAGTTTTTGCCTAAGGAGAAATGCTGGCTGAGCTGGAGAGCCCTGGAAAAACATGTTTTTAGAGCATCTGTCATATATCACCTTGCCCATTCCAGCAGTAGAGCATTTTTCTTGGGTTGTATTTGTTATTTGTACATGTAAATGTATCTGCATACATGTAATCAGAAGACATATATGTATATATACACACACACGTACATATATGTTTACGTATATATAGAAAGATGAGAGATGACACTACCTATTCTGGTAGCTTCAGTGTAGTAAGAATTTTTTAGCATGGAATTCTCTATATCCCACAGTCTTTGGGATATCTCAACAGCTTATCTGCTATCTACCCAAAATGGAAACCAACGTTCATGATTTTTGATTATATTTTAGAAACACTCGGCCAAATTAGGGTTTGAGCTATAAAAGACATTTTACTGTGGCCCTTTGTAGGGGAAAAAACCCAACAAAGATAGTTACATGCAGACAGACTAATAAAAATTCCACAAATACACAATTCACCATTTTCTCTATTTAAATGGGCATGTTTTAGGCAGAATGCCTGAGGAATGGTCTCTTGTACTCCATATATGGCTGCTGAAATTGTCAGAATAGAATTGACCCAGGAAATGGAGAAGGATAATGTTTATGTGAAGAAATATGCACCTTTTTTCAGGTAGAAAAGTGTCTGAGAAAGGAACCAAATCTGCAGCACCTCTCCTGGGTCATTACAGAATGACCTTTTTCAATTAATTTGTGCATGCCCCCAATTTAAACACCAATGTATAGTTACTGCAAATTAATTTCTACCCAGGATGTGATTAGAGCTCCCAAGTGAAATGTGAGGGAGAAGTGACTTCTTAATTTAAAAAATTATACTGTTGTTTGCAAATTGTTTTAGCAAATATAAACATTTGGTAAGTAAACCTCAGACCTTTGTCCAATCACCTCTATATGAAATATGGAAGAACCACAGAGATGTATCATTTTGAATTTGCTGCAAGAAATGAATTTTATTGTACTATCTTTTTTTGTGTGTGTTGAAGAACAGTTAATATGATTTGTGCAGCGGGCTAGAGGGTAATTTTAAATTTAATATATTGTAGTCAAGCCATGTCAGTGCATTACTTCTGTCTGTGAAAAGGTACCAGATCTCTGTTTGACTGATTATGGCAAAAAGGAAAAATCATATCCCCAAGATGCGTCACTGAAAGACATAAAAATGCACGTAAATATGTCAGTCTGTTAGGACATCCGAGGCCCTAACGTGATTTGCCAAATGTCCATGTGTCACAGGTGTCCCCAAGGATGAGTGGCTGCGGGTTAGTCACTTAGAAATAGTGCTGAGAGATGTGATTTGGCTTCCAGGACCTCTGTGGTTGTTGCGCAGAGTTATGCAGCCTGATGTGTAGATCCTTAGCTGTTCAGGACACGCTGGTGTGCTCACGGTTCAGCTTTCAATTCGGGATGTTGTGGTGACATTGACTCAGCCGCAGGTTTTGCGCCGGCTCCGCGGTCACCTGCACCGCTCACCTGCAGCAGTGCCAGCTCAGCGGAGCGGGCTCCCAGGTGCCGGACAGCGGGGCTCCGCGCTCTGCCTAGTGGCCCTGGTGCACCCGTGGCACTATTAGTGTTTGCTGGTGGCGGGACAGGAGCTCAAGCCACACAAGCGGGCAGCGAAAGCGCCAGGATTCCCGGGAGACTGCTCCTCGCCCTTCTCCTGTGGCTGCTAATGCGGAGCCGCCGGCTGGCTCCGGCTCGCGCTCAAATCAGCGGCTTTGCAGCGGTGAGAGGCACGTTCCTAACGCTGCTTAGGAAACGTGCAAGCATCAGAAATGCAGTGTTTTGTAGTGCCCTTCATTATTACTCGTGCAATGTATTTGTAAGTGCGAGTGGACACTTGGAACAATGTGTAGAAGTTAGGAGGAATGAGGACGAGGACATTGCTCAAAGTGAATCTGGAGGTTGTAAAAGTAGACTAGTTGGTAAGTAGATGAACAGATTCGCGATTGACAACTAGCCCATCTCATTAAATGCAAAAAGGTATTTGAAGTGTAAAAAGTAATGCAGTCTGCATTTTCTTTCTCTTATTTAGTTACCCAGCAGCTGTAATGTCAGTGGACTTGTTTTGCCCCTTATGTAAGGAAGTTCAGACTTAGATGACTTTCAATAAATCATCGGAAAGTTTTTTTTTCTTTCCTGTCTTTTGAGCATATAATAAGAGAGAGTGAAATCTGGAGTCTCAGAGTTTCTTGTACAAATTATTTCTATAATGAAGCTGGTAAAGTTCTACTGATTTACATCAACTGGAAGTAGGACTCTGTTTTTCTGAATTAAAGCAAGTAGCTTAATGACAGCTCTGTTAATACTAAAGCTGGCTCTGGCTCAAAATCCTCCTGCAAACCAAGTGCAAATGCAGTCTTTTCAGACATTCCCATTTTAGATGTTGAGTACAGACAGGTCTCATTAATTGTATAGAGTATTTGGAACATTTTGACTTAAACTCCATGTATTATATATTGGTATTTACACCATTTGAACAAAATATTCAAAGTAATAGAACTTGCTGTACTGGACTAGATCATTTATTCATGAAATCCAGTTGCCATCTGCAGAAGTGAGCAATAACCAAGAAGAAGGCAATCATCTTTCATAATTACAACTAACCAAGTGTACCTCTGTGCATGCTATTTGTTGTAAAATTCTCAGTTTATTGTCACAAATAAACTGAGGGGTCAAACCCTGCATTAAAAGTATGAGTAAAGTGGATTTCAGGCTTAGGTTACTGGGAGCTGCGAGCTTCCAGCACAGCCATAAAATTCTTGCCTATAAAACTATCTGATTCACTTGCTAAGTGACTCAGCGTGCTGCTACCTGCATATGTACCAGCACTGAACGAAGTATCTAGGGAAAATGAGAGGAAAATATAATCAGGTAACATGATGTGGCTGACTACTTGTAAAAAATTATTTTATTATTATATAATAAAAATCTCTGGGCAAAGTTACTGCACCCTAGCAACATGTTTTAGGAAAAATATAGAGAATGTAGTTGTTAAAAAATGGAGTAGGAGCAATGGATATTTCGTGTCAAGTGACCTGTTTTAGATTACATTAGAGAAAGAAACTGAAATTAAGAATTGTCTACAATTATTAGACCTTAAGCCGAAGAATGTGAGTGTATGCAAGGATGTCCTGATTACAGGAATGAGTTGGCATTCGCTGACAATAACCCTCCTGGACAGAAACTGTTCCTTCAATCAGCCGTTCACCGAATACCCTGTCAGTTCCTTTTTAGAGGTATCCCTGTCTCGGAGCTCCGAATATGTAAAGCCAAGAGATCAGACCCCTTGCGTTTCCTCTCTACCATGTTAGTGACGTTCCGGCTCTGAAAGAGAGTAGCCGGAGGTGAGGGAATGTCTAAACACAGTAGGATCTTCCAGCCGTGCCTGGATCACTCCGAATTCGCCCTCAGCCTGAGGCAGGGCAGCAAACACAAACCTTAGATCTGCAAATGATCCCTCGTGCACCTCTTTGCCCAGCCCGCGGCAGTGCCAGAGCTGAGCTCCAGCTGCCCTGGCTTGAGGTTGGGGTGGGAACTGAAGTCCTAGATTCATATTATTTCATATTATTAAGTACAGTGAATTATATCATTATATAATAAGTATAGTGAATTACATAATTATTTAGCATGAGGATGTTCTATATAATTAAATAGTTATATGGTGCATAGACTTAAAACTTCAAACAATGAAAGTTGAAGTTTCAAATTGAAAGGCCAGTATCCATAATCTTTGAATAGGTAACATCTCTAAATTTATAGAAAATCTTATAGCACACAACCAATGTTGCAAGGTGACTGTAAAGCTCAAGAAACTTTGGGATAGGAGTAAATGTTACTGCATCTGATAGGCAGCATGGCGTGTACCTTGGTGCTTCTGCCTTCCAGGGCCAGCTTAAAAAACAATTAGTCCTTTAAACTGTTGCCTTCAAGATGGCTGTGTAGTCCTTATCGCCTCTCGCTGTCTCCAGACATAGTTTCCTCCCTTGAAAGCAAGCAACTGATCCAAACAGATGTTTTCTTATCAAGAATTCATACCAGACCTATTTATTTTAAATTAGCATATCTCATTAGCTGTCTCAAGGACACTGGCTGAATTCATCTTTTAATGAGTAACGCCAAAAATCTAGTTTTCCAGGTTGAAATATAGCTGCAAATGGCTGCAGTTTTAACCCTCTCATTTCCAGCAGCCGGCTCGATGAGCAGCCAGCGACCGCCAGGAAGCGCCGCTGGAAGGGACGCTGGAAGGGACGCGCTCGGCCTCCCCGCGTCTCCGCTGCATCCCCGCTGGATGAGCCGCACTCGCTGTGTCAGCCCGCCGGATACCCCGCCAAAGTAGCTGTGAGGTATCGTGTCCTCTTGCTTTTTTAACAGCAAAGGAATGAATGAAATGGGCAGTTGCTTTATCGCCTTTTTGCCTTCATGTGTTGAGGGCAGGGAGGTCGCTGACAGGAATGCTGGAATTTCATCATTTAAGGCTCGCATTTAGTGCAAAAATGGGGATGCTTGGGAGTGAAGGGGGTGTCTGCTGGGATGCGCTAGTCTTGGAGCAGAAATAAGGCAGATATGTGCATTCTTTCTGGTTCTCCAGTTGTGTGTTTCCCTTAAATAGCAGCAGGGAAGTTATTTCTGTACAATATGTCACCATTCAAAAAGAAACTGCTGATGAATTATTTCAGTTGGATGAAATCAAAAACCATGTTTATTTGTTCGAATTTATGAGTATTAGTGAAGCCAAAATGCCTCGAGGCTTCATGGATTGGATTATTTTTGTATTTGAAAAAAAACCAAAAAGGCTGCTTAATAAATGATCAAATACTTCCAAAAGTAAAGATACTGTTTCAGTTCTATGCGTAGTTCAAAGCTAGATAGGATGCTCTTATTACTTTCCAGAAATCACCTGATAAAAGAATTATTATTTACTTTCAAGAGACTCATAAGAAAATTATTTAGCTGCCAAGTCACAGCATGCAGAAAACAAAACAACATTAAACAAACAAACAAACAACTTTCGGCAACAGAACAAAAACATACTGACAACCTTGTAATTGGAATTACCACAACACATGTTAACCAACCTCCCTGGTCCCGCGCAATGAGCTCACAGAAGTCATGATGTGAACAGGCTGT
>JAVCKT010029690.1:0-31359 GCA_032273925.1 Rhynchotus rufescens | reverse complement strand
AAGGAAAGGAAAGGAAAGGAAAGGAAAGGAAAGGAAAGGAAAGGAAAGGAAAGGAAAGGAAAGGAAAGGAAAGAAAAAAAAAACAGCTGCATTAGGAAGGGTGTTGCCAGCAGATGGTTGAGAGCAGTGATTCAGCACTGAAAGGAGCACACCTGGAGGGCTTTATCCAGTTCTGGGCTCCCAGCACACGAGGCACTGAATCACACCCAGTGAAGCCCCAAGAAGGTGATTAAGATACTGGAACATATCTCATAGGTGATTTGAGAGGGCTGGAATAGTTTAGCCTAAGAAGACACTGCTCAGGGAGGATCTTACTAATGTATATGAATTCCTGATGAGTAAGGAAATAAAAAGGATATAATCAGACTCTTTTAAGTGTTGTTCAGTGAAAGAACAAGAGGTGAAGGACACAAATTGAAAGACCAGAAATTCAACCAAATATATATACGTGTGTGTATGTATATATATATAGAGAGAGTATGTATATAGTGTGTATATATATACACACATATATAGGTATTTTTTATATATATATATTTATATCTGTCCCTTTTCACTATGATATTTTTCAAACATAGATTGTAGAGTCTCCATTCTTGGAAATTCATAACCTGACTGCCTGAAGTTCTGAGAAATTTGCACCAGCTTAACCTGCTTTGAGCGGGGGCAAAGGTCCCTTATAACCTCAGCAGTTCTCTGATTCAGTCATAGATTATGTATTCAGGGAATATTATGGCTTTGTAAAAGTAAGTTCTGTTAATGTGGCATCTGGCAATAGTGAGTGATGCCATAATATAAGTAACAATCCTATGGAACCACTGGAAATGTAAATTGAAAAAGAAAACATTCCCATGGAATGTTTAGGAAATTCCAAGTTTTAGTCCCATACTTAGGAAAATGTACAGCCTAGCATTATTTCTCTGCCTCTTTCTTTGCCTAATACAAAGCTATGTTTCATAATAACAAGATAGTCCTTTATTCATCTACAGTTATGAGTATAGTCCCCTGCCAAAACAAATAAATGAGCAGATGATACATGTAACAATTTGGTGCACCAGTGCTTCCATCTGCTGGGCAGTGGACTGATTCCTTTTGTTTTGAACTTCAAAGAGCCATTTGTCTAGCTGTTTAAAACTATGAAATGATGTCAGTAGTATAAGCCAAGCTTCAGCTCTCTAGAGGTAAAACAGATGAATATCGAAAAAAAATCATTAAAGTGTGTATTGAATATTCCTGTTTTTCTCTTAAAGATGGGACCCAGATCTTGACCTCAGCACTTTCTATTTTACTGATTACTGCAATTCATGGTGCCAATGGAAAGAAATGGGTATATGCCGCTGTCAAAGAAGTAAAAATCAGTAACAATGACAGCTTAAAATAATGTGGCAGTGGTCTAGGTAACTCATTATAATCCTTGTTCTTTGGTAATAAGAACAAATGAATAGGAGAGCAGAGTGGACTCTGGATAAAGCATGCTATTTCCAAACTCAATTGTGGAATTCCTGTATTCCTTACATCAAAGATTTCAAGTACATCTTTTTATAGTGCCTTAGGGAGTGGTCTGAGAGGAATCTCAGAAATCTGCTGAGATTTTGCTAGATTTTCATGCTAGATTTTGCATGATTTAGGAGATTTTTGACTGTGTTCAAAGCAGTGCTGCCAGATTCCTTTTTCTTACTGCTGCTGCTGCTGTTACCCCTTGTAACAATGAACTGACACTTAGAGAAATAAAATTTTATGAAGGAAGTCATGCTCTTTCTTAATATTCTTCTTCTAAGTAGCTCTCATTTTACAGCTATTTAATGCATGCACCGCAAAATACTTGGATTAACTGGTGGGATTTTAATAATGCTTGAATGTATCATTTTAATAGGGAAATACATCAGCAGCAGTACTGAATGCATCTATTGCAACTATATGCAAGTATTGAGAATATGCACACTGTTTTATTTTGTTTTTTTTTTTCCACCATAGGAAATGTTAAAGGATGAAGTGCGCACATTAACCTATAGAAACTCCATGTATCACAATAAACATGTTTTTAAAGATAAAATTGTACTTGATGTTGGTAGTGGCACAGGAATCCTCTCCATGTTTGCTGCCAAGGCTGGAGCCAAGAAGGTATATGGGGTAAGAAGACTTTCTCTTGTATTTTGTTTTTCCTTTGTTATGCTTTGACTAAGAAGGAAAATGGGTTTTGGTTTGGTGATTCCTCCTAATTGCCTTGTCTTCATTTGAAATTCTCCCTTATATATAGAGTCAACCCCACCCCTTATATGGTTCACATCACAGTGATGCCACTGGAGTTCTGTTGTTTCCTACCACCTGGAGTGTCTTTTCTAGATTAAGATTTTTTTGTGTATAATGTTTGTTGATCTCAGGGTACCTTTGTGTTTTATTTTGACTGAAAAAAAAAAAAATGTAGGAAGGACTCATTCCTTTTCAGGGAGGTCAAAGGAACCATCTTGCCAGTTTTTAGTTCTTTTTAAGATCTGAAATTTTGAGGTCTTGGAAACAAATTTCTTTAACTCAAATTTCTGTCCATTACAACTCAGAGAACCTGAACAGAACAATGCATTTCAGCGAGGGGAGGGAATTGTTACCTTAAATCCATTAAGCTGTAGGAATCCAAGCACTGTTCTCCAGAGAGTACAACTTCTTATTATAAAGGTATAGCACCTTATTTTAAAGATTTCCCCTTCAGTATGTTCAGAGCTATTTGTACTGTGTGTAAAATAACAAACACAATTTCCTATTGCTTTTGACTTCTGTTTGCCCTGTGGAGCCAATAGAGCTCATAAAAAGGAACTGTACATGATTCCTCTCTGTGTAGACAAGAAGCAATAACGTCATTGTTTACTGAAACATGGCTAAAGCCATGCATTTGAAGACACAAATGTCACTGAATATCTCAACTGTGCATTTCTGATGATGATAAATAAAATGCAAAGTCTCCAGCTTGATTCTATGGCTTATATTTTCAAAAGCCAGTGCTAATTCTGAGTGCCTCTTCTACATATCAGACTAGACTGTGGAAGTAAAAATCAGAAGCTGCTGGCAAAAGTTTAAGCTTTAAGACTTACTGTGAAGAACTGGCAGCTGGAAAGTATTTCTTGTAAACCAAGTACATTATTTATTATATCAAAATCTTATGGAGAATTAGCCTGGAGTCTTCCCTAATGCAGGCTTTGTTCATGCAAAGTGTTGTAGATGTTCTGTAACAAAGTTAACCACACTACCAAATGCTGCTGCAGTGCTACCACCTTCCCTTCTTCCCAGTCTCTGGCTGCACATGTACATCATGCCTTCAATGTGCTGGCTTTGGTGCTCATCTGACTCTGCTCTGAAGCAGCTCCACATGCTAAACTAGCATAAAATTAATCCAGAAAAATAAAAATGAATATTTTTCCACATTTGATTTGGAGCACTGTGATGGGAGGGAGACTTTTTATTATTATTATTATTCTTTTGGACTTCTTTAACTTAGGATTCTACCTCAGGCATTCATAAATTTCAATGCCATATCAGGTTCAGCTTATCCATGGACCATTCCATCTAGACACTAAAGCTGGAGAATGTGCCATCTAGGAACACTTTGCACTCAAAGGAACATGACTAGGTGAGAAAATCCTCTGCTACCCCTAAGAGTTTCAATCTTCTTGTCACGTGAGCTATCGCATCTACAATCCCATCGCACAGAATACACCGAATTGTATTTTGCACTGGAACAGCAGACATATCGGAGAGCTGGCAGTGGCAACTTTACAGTCAAATTCAAATTGAACTCTATGATCCTACAGCTATGAGAAAGAGTTTCAACAGAACTCTGTATTTCTATTAAAAAGAAAACAGTTTACAAGGTGATTATTATTTGATGATCAGTGTAATCACACAGTGATTATACTAATATGTCCGCATTTCTTTACACTTAGATGTGGTATTTCAATAGTATGATATGGAAATGTTGACAAGTGCACAGTGTTGATTTCCTGATACCTATGGGCACTGAAATAATTCTTCCTCATTCTTCAGAGTCAAATTCCATCCATTATTCTGTCTGATTCTCTCCTCACCACTTCCCACTTGCTCTTGGAAATAATTTCTTTCCACTACTCAGGAAATTGCTAGAATCATCTCTAGGTCTTCAAGAAATGAAAATTATGGAATAGGCTAGGAGAGATCTGAATGTCTATAATTCAAACTGTTCAAAACTGGGTTACTGTAAAGCTAAAACAACTTGTCCGGTTCACTTTTGAAAACCTCCAGGACTGGAGACTCCAGATCCTTTCTCAAGCTGTTCCAATGACAGAGCACTGTCAGTGTGAAACCTTTTAAATCCCTTGAAGACCCTGAAATCATATACCATGAAAACCTACCCTAACCTTGAAAACCTATTCTTTAAAACCTCAGCTCATCTACTGCATTTAGTTCTACAAAATTCAGGGCAGTCCTGCAATAGAACTACCTGAAATGTATGCTACTTTCAGACAAATAAGACAATATAAGGGAACAGGAATTAAACTGACATATGACATGATAATATACAAAAGATGGTAGTTGAACTGGATGGTCAGGAAGTTTTGAGGACTCAGCCAATGGTAAGGAAATCTGGGAATAAAATGGGTGGTGACTGTATCATAAAAAGATGCAGAAGAAACAGCAAGTACACTCTGGCTTTTAGAGGATAAATTAAATACACAGAAATTATTGAGAAAAGATTTATATAAGAACTATTGACAGTTAAATGTCATTATATTTGGAAGAGGCAAATTAGGAATTGATTAGCTAATTATCAACAACTTTTGCCCTCATGAATGGGAAAGAGCAAAAAAATCAGAGTGATTCAGGCAAAGCAGCATTTCTCTAAGAGATGTAAAAATGTCTTTGAAAACACAGGCAAAAATAACATATGCTAGATCTCAGGTTTCAACAAAGTCAAGGGCAAATCCAGAACCTGAAGACACTATAATTCTTTTCTTAGTCAAAGTGAAAATATATTATTTAACTTAGATCTGATAGATTTAACTATCTTGTTATGGAAGAAATAGAAATGTTTAGGAATATAAGGAAGATAAAGAGAGAAAAAATCCCCACACTCATACTAGTAAATATGCAAAAATACAACAATTTATCTGCCATATCTAATCTCTTTTAAAAGAGAAAATAAACCAGTACTTTACAGGGTCATGCTGATTCTTCTTGATCTTTTTTACAGTTTTCTATGCACACATATTGATTTCAATACATGTATTTCTGTCAGTTTTTTGAATGAAATACCAACACCAAACAGAAACACACAGTATAGTGCAAATTTGAACTAAACATAATCAAGGTTCTTGCCATTAAAATATCTGAACAAATGCTCTTTACTTGCAACATTGTGATTTGACTCTTTATCTCACTAGAGTTAACTTGTCTGTATAGAATTTTCTGACACTGTGAATTTTAAGATGACTGTGTATCCTGTAGACTCCTACAGAATTTCCACATCTTCTTTCCACATATAAAATCTTCTTTCCATACATAAAAAGCTTTAAGAACAACCCTTTCTGTATGAGCCATTTTAGCTCATATATTTTAGCTTCTGTTTAAATATGATGATACTGCATACAAAGATTTGATTTATTCTGTTTTCAGTGATTACATATTCCACACAGTCTTTGCTGTTTTCAATAGATTTTGTTTCTGTTCAGATACTTCATGCCCTGTAACAAGCAACAACTGCTCCTCTTTGTTTTCTGTCATTATTGTTTTTCTAGATCGAATGCTCAAGCATCTCTGATTACTCAGAAAAAATCATCAAGGCCAACCACTTGGACAACAGTAAGATATGCATAAGTAAAATTTCTTCAGGAGAAAGGGATACTAACTGATTTTTGCTTTTTCTGGTTAATTTATGTTGTGTGGCTTGCTAAGTGGTGGGTTTGTATTATTTATTTATGTGAGTACAAAACTAAACAGCACCTAGACAGTCAGCAAAAGCTCACAGAAGTTATTTTTACTTCTAGGCTTACAGTAAACAAATAAATGGATCTCATCAGCTGCTAGCTTGATTCAGCAAAGCAGATAGCATATTAGAGCTGAACTGGCATTGGAATTGCCTTTTCAAAGAAATTCTGACATTTCTTTTCCACTTCATGTTTTAAACGGAATGAACACATACACATATACACTACTTCAAATTGTACACACATTTGTAACTTATACACACTTTTAAATATATATACTTTTAAATTTAAACCAAAATGAGGTTGTGAGCTAAAAGTATTCCAAGTCTGCAAAGATTTATTGCTGGCTGGGAGCTTCTTAAGATGATGATTTATAAAAAATATTTTTTTTTCAAGAAACCATATTGAAATAGATACACATGCACCCATATGTCAAAACTTTCAATTCCTCAAATGAAAATGTCACTGAAATATTTTTTTCTTGAAAGGAAAACTGTTGAATTTTCCAGGGCTTTGGAAATACTTCTTTTTAAATAATAATAATAATAATTCCTCTTTGCTGCAGAGGAAGGCAGATCCTAGCTGGCAAGGCTATGTCTTGTGGCACCCCACATTGGGGTTGTGTTAGCACATGTACAAAAATGGATTTCTGCTCTGCTCTAGATCTTAATTTTTTACTGTCACGTAGAGATTTTGTCTAATAAGTAGCTTCTTGGAGGGAGGATTCTCAGGCAGCAAGTATTCACATGGTATGAAAGAAACAGAAGGAAAGTAACAGTGACTTGTAAGTGGCCACCTAGTGCATGTAAACTATGGCTCAGAAAAAGGAAGAAGCAAAGGACTCAAAAGCGATAAGTCATTAAAGGAATGTCAACGCTTTAACTTCTTTCTCAATACAGAACATGTAGGTTCCTGGTTTAGCCTGATATAGCCCTGAGTGAAACAACTGCACAAACAACATCCTGGAAAACTGAATGGTTTTAATATTAAAATATTAGTTTGGATTTCCAATACCCTCCAACCTGGTCGAGAAATTGTTGTGGATGCAGGAACTCTTATTGGAATTAATTGTTGAATTAGAAGCCCACAGTGACAATTCCTTTGGGGAATGTGCAACTGAAAATGCCACAGTCACAGAATGGTTGAGGTTAGAAGGGACCTCCAGAGATCATCTAGTCCAACCCCCTGCTCCAGCAGGGACACCCAGAGCACGGGGCACAGGGCGGCATCCAGGCGGGTTTGGAAGATCTCCAGAGAAGGAGACTCCACAGCCTCCCTGGGCAGCCTGTGCCAGGGCTCTGTCACCCTCACAGGAAAGAAGCTCTTCCTCACATGGAGGTGAAACTTCTTGTCTTTCAACTTCTAGTCCAGAGAGGTCACTCATTGTTTCCTCATACGGGAGAAGCTTCAGTCCCTTAATCATCTTTGCCCCTCTGCACTGGACTCTTTCTAGAAGTTCTCTGTCTCTCTTGTACTGCGGAGCCTAAAATTGCACCCAGTACTCCAGGTGTGGCTCCACCAGAGCTGGTTAGAGGGGCAGGATCCGCTCCCTCGACCTGCTGACAATGGGTCTTCCAGGACCCTTCTTGGCCACAAGGGCACATTGCTGCCTCCTGGTTGAGCCGTGATGGTCAACCTAATCTCCCAAATCCCTCTCCACAGAGCTCAATACCTCTCCATAGAGCTAGATATATCAAGATTCTTGATTTTATATCAGACATTGAGCTCTCAAGCAAAACTTCTGTTGATTCTTGGTTTCGTTAGAGTGAGTGATCATTCTTTCAATTTTAAGAGCTGCCGAAGTCTCCTGTGGCAACAGGAGCTTCATGTGTGATTAATATATTTAGTGAGTTAAATTAGCTGCAAGGAGAATCCAGTGAGCTCCAGAGGCATCACAAGGTAAATAGCAGGCTCAAGTTCTTAGAAAAAGTGGTGGAGGGACAAAGTAGACTTTTGTCCCCTTTGGCAGGAGTGACTCATACAGCAATTGGTCTCTTGTGTAAATCAAATTACTCTACTGAGCTAACATTTACATATGCACACTTTGCAATGATCCACAATTATATCCTATATATATATATAACCTATATATATATATATAATATCCACTAATTATATTTATTTTAATGAGACCTGGTGCTGAGCCCAAGTATCTTGCTGCTCGTAAAATTATGCTTTTTTCACCCTAATTGTTTAGAGAAATGCAGAGCCAACAAAAGGTGCTAAACAAACACTCCATTGTTTTCAGTACAGATTCAATACAGCTATGTATACAGTTAGGTATATAGTGCAATCTGCTCCCACATGATACCTCACGAAGGTGTTTGATCAAAGTGAAGGGCCACTGGAGGAACTTGTACTGCTACTGCTCATGCTGTGCCTGTTCTAAGTATAAACTGAGGATTTCAAGTCTTCAGGTGTGTCACACTGGCAGCTAAACAAGGCTAAATTCTCTAAAAGAACAGAGGCAGTGAATGGTCTTAAGCACATTAAACAGAGCTTGTGACTGGAGTTTTTAACTGCAAGTCTTCAATATGACAGCATATGAACTACTGAACTACTAAATGTAGTAGGACAAGTTTAAAAAGGGAAAGGAGGAGGGAATTCTGTGCTCTTTTTCAGTCAGTTTCCTCTCACTGGCTTAATACCTCGTACTACCAGACTGAATGAGAATATTCCCAACTTCTGGTATTAATGCTATACATATTCCAGAAACACAAAGTCTCATTATCATGGATTAATCTCTAAAAATTATTCAACTCTCACTTCCTGTTGCTCAGCTAACATAGGTCTAGCTAAACGGAAGCAACTTGGTCTTTCTCCTGTGTCAGATATTTTCATCAATAAACTATTAATTGCTACTAATTAATCATAATATAGTCATCCTATCCATGAATATTGGAAAGTAAATTTTTCTCTAACCCAGTTTTATTCTTTGAAATCCTTGTCATGGAAGAGTCCAGAACCATATGACTGACTACCTACTGGAACAAACAATAAAAATAGTAGACAATTCCAAGCTGAAAATTACTTGTCTAAAGAATCTGTAGTGCAATTTTAAATAGGAAATATATTTTAAAAAAACAAGAATGATGGGTAAATTGCTTAGTGGTCATGAAAGAAATAATTTTTACAAATGAACTACGTTTGAACCAGCCTTTCCTTTTTCTTTAAGCAAATTCTCCACTCTAGCTCTATTCATTGCTATTGACCTGCTTTTGCTCTCCCATCCTTCTCTGTAAGTAGTCTATAGCATTACCATATATATAGCATAGCAATTAATGAGCCATATTGTATGCCATTTCTGAGTGTCTGGTGTACTGCTGCACCAAAATTCTAGCAACCTTTTTAAGCTATATGAAACTAATGGGCTGACAAATTATCTGAGAGGAATGTTTTCTGACAGTCACTTTAAATAACTGTGGAAAGCCATCCAAAACTAAACTGGATAGAAAATTGAGATTGAGAATTTTATGAAGGATTTAATCAAGAAACAGAAAGGAATGACAAATGATTTTTCATAAGAGAACCATGTCTGTACAAACTCTTGTGTTCATATACTGCCAGGCTACAGCTGCCTTTCCCAGTTGAGTCAGGATTCATAGAAAAATTAGTCTCAGTATTCTCTTTGTGAAACCAGCATGATGTATTTAGAAAGCAGATGACAATTAGATCTTAGCTTGATAGCTCTGCTATATTTATGATGAGCTCATGAATGTATAATATGCTAACAAGTGGTCTTGCATTTCTTGGTTAATGATCTACAAATTTTCAAATTGTAAGGTGCAGGTAAAATGAGATCCTGCAGGTATCCAGGTAAGGTCTGTTGGTTTTGGTATAAGACTTTTACTTTGCTTGTTTTCATTTATACTGATGCAATAGTAGTCTAAAACTCATTGACTCATGTGGGGTCACCCCTCATCTACAGGGAACCAAGAAGAGAATCATATTGAAAAGACAGGTCAGCCTGACATTCACCAGTAAAGAACTCCTAGTCAGGTGTTTTATCATGTGAAACATATTTCTTTGGATTCTTCTTTCAGTAATCACAATATTTAAAGGTAAAGTGGAAGAAGTTGAATTACCTGTGGATAAAGTAGACATCATCATCAGCGAATGGATGGGTTACTGTCTTTTCTATGAGTCAATGTTAAACACAGTCATCTTCGCACGAGACAAGTGGCTGGTAGGTGCTCTGCATGTCATACTTCTTGCTGGAGCAATCATTATTTAGTTTTTAACTACAAGCCTTCCCTCTCCTACCGTCACCATAAAAAAGACATATGTTCAAGTGCCATCTCTTAGGCTTGGAAAGAAAGAATAACAAAAGGAATCTCAGTAATCTGGGAGAACTGTCACATTTTAAAAATCTATGTTCCTGAATTTTTTTTGCTACAAATCATATAGACACTATTTGTCTATCACATTGCCACAGACTGCAAGAATTGCTCAGTAATTAAAGCTGATATGACAAAAGGAAAACAACAAAGGCATGCAAGGGGTGCTTGTCTGTTTTTTGTACGTGCAGTTCAAAATGTGGTATCTTTGTCAGGTGAATAGATTACGAGATCCATTTCCCCACAATTCATCAACAGAAACCTGGAGGGCTAATGTTTCCTGACCGAGCTGCTTTGTACGTGGTAGCAATAGAAGACAGACAGTACAAGGACTTCAAAATTCACTGTGAGTACATGCCTAACAACAACCCTCTTCTGCTGTCATCTCCCTAGAAATGTTGATATGTTGTGTCCTGCTGTAGGTTCTTGTTTGACAAAGCTTTGTGAAGAAACGAGAAAACATATAAGTCAGGCCAGAATTACAATGCACATGTGAACACTAAGAAAACCCTAGTCTGGAGATTTTTTAATGAAACTTACAGTACTTTAAGTTAAAGATACATGAATAAAACAATCTAGAGTTTCCTTAAAGTTACCCCTATATAAAAATGTAGATATAAGGTGATTTAGTTTTGGTTTTGCTTTGAAAAATATATAATCCCACACAATTGCCATTAAAATCTGTAATATTCTCTTGGCATCTGGGTGTTATCCTTCTTTTTAAATTAATAAGAACAATTGAAAATTAATGAGATGCAAATGAATTGTAAAGGTTAAGAAATAAGACTATAAGAACTTATATCTCATTGATAAATTTATCAAGAAGAATAAAGAAATGCTATGCTCTTCTAAGCTTAAATTTAAGCGAGACTTTTAAAATAAAAATAAGGATCAGAGTTTTTCATTTTACTTTGATGGAAATAAATTACATTTTTTTTAAATTCAAAGACATACAAAAATTGACTTTTCCTTTACATTTAAAGTGATTTTTTTTTGTTACGTTTCAGAGATTTGTGTTGGAAGTGACCTTTGGAGGTCATGTAGTCCAGACTTCTGCTCAAAGTAGGGCAGATTTCAAAGCTAAATTAGGTCACTCAGTGCCCTGCCCTATAGAATAAAAAGATGAATATACTAAAGCCTGTCTGGGCACTTGTTCAAAAGCTGAACAACCCTTAGGAGGAAAAGATTTTCTAAATGTCCAGTCAGAATGTTCCTTGTTGAAATTTGCATCCATTGTTCTTCGTCACATCTGAAAGGATGTTTTTCCTTTTGCTAAGGCAGTGGCAGATAGCAGACCCCCTCACACCTTAATTCTTTGCTGCCCCAGGCTAAGCAAATCCAGATTTCTCCGACACTCCTCATATGTCAGTATGTGGTTCACCCTCATCACCATATGGTAATACTGCTAGTTCATGCTCAACTTGTCCCTTAGATCACTCAAGTTCTGAATTTCCTTGATCATAGTATTCTTGATAAAATGAACAAACTGCATATTACTTCATTTAAAAAAAAATTGCTTTGTTGTTATTGTTGTTAGGGGAAAAAAAGGAATTTTCAAAAAATCCCAAAGCAGCTATATTAAAGATATGTGCAAAGCTTGTATAAGATTAGTGTTTTCAACCGAATCATAGATAAAAATATGTAACTTCCTCTTCTGCTCATTTCCTCTCAGGAAGGAAAGTTTATTCTTTCTCTAAACAAATTCAGTGACCATGTTCATGTATCTTTTCCTTCTTATAAACATGGGCTACACAACGCTCATACGCATGCTAGAGTTACTTTGAGTCAAAAGCAAACTCTGTGTACTAGGGCAAAGACAAAAATTTTAAGTATCAGAGACAATTATGTCAATTCTTCCCCAACACGTTTTTTTGTTGTTTTGATCGGACCTCAATAACTAAATTCCTTGAAAAAAATCACAAATTCAAAAGGATATATGAGGCACTCTTTCTGTTAAAGAATCAAGGCCCTTTTGACCTAAAAAGTTCTCATTTTCATTCTTCTTTCTTTTGTCCCCCTTCCTACCTATACCTTGGGCCTTTTATTGGCTCTTCCTATCCCTACCTTGGACACAGATAAGCAATCATTTCTCACCAATTCACTTCTTCATCCTTTTAAAATATGTTTCAGATTTTTTGTCTTCTAAATTGTTGTTTTCCCTTAAGACACTTTCTTGTCTGATTTCAGCTCTCATTCATCACTTTTTGTACCTCAAGCATTTACTTTATCTTCTTTAGTTGCTTCTTTCTCATTCCATAATTTGTCTTTCTTTTCAGTTTATAACTTCTTGTGTCTCTTTACATGTCAGTTTTTTCTTTTTCTTTAGGACAGAGCCTTCACGTGAAATGCAGGGCTGAGCTTTTCATAGTGCACTCAAGAACCACCAGATTGGTTGAGAATTAATAAAATATGAGACTTAAAAAAAAAAAGATTTTGATTTTTTCCAACTTTTTTACTGCCTCAGAGGATTACTATTGTCAGTTAGTCTGATTTCCCCAAAAATATAAAATGTATAATTTTATCACATAGTTCCTGCATCTATCTCTAACTAATAGGGACCATGTTTTATATTCAAAGGTATTCCATCAAATAAATGAGATAACTCTGTTAAATTTTTTTTCCTTTCTAATCTTTTCTGAGGAATACAATATGGAGTTCCCATATACTCATAATGCCAGGAACTAAGGAACTAACACCAGCTCCCCTGAAAGGCTGACAGCAGTTCAGCAGCACAGCTAGAGTTCTCTTCCCTACAGACCCATTTATTTGAGAATATAAGAATATTTAAGAATATGAGGCACTTTGTTGTATAAGAATAAGAATGGTTCAAATATAGAAGATCAGCACAGCTCTTAAATTATTTAGGAGGAATATATTTTATATTTTGTCATGATGTACATGACAGATTAAAGGCAGATTAAAGGTTTGATTCCTCAAATACTTACAGTCATCTGCAATTCTACTCCACTCACTAGTCATCTTGATGAAATTAAGGCTAATTAAATAAATAACAGAAAATGCAAACAACAAATGCCTCAAAAAAAAAAAAAAAAAAAAAAAAAAAAAAAAAAAAAAAAAAAAAAAAAGCCAAAAAGCCAGAATTGATGTGAAAGAGAAGAAAATTCCTCATGGCTATTTCCATGTCTCACTGTGAAATATTGTATGATTTTCAGCAATATGCTCAAATGTCTTGACACCCTGAAAACCATCCAGAAATTTCACAGAAGACAGCTTTAGGGATCACCCAAAATCTGAGACCAAAAAGCAAACACCACTTGTGAAAAGGTGTAAATAGATAGGTCATTTTGCCACAATTGCTTCCTCCTGTGAAATGGCAATGATAAATCAGCCCCTGGGACAGAGATCAAAGGGCTAAAGAGGAGAGCTGAAAGTTAGCTGAAGGTGTAAATATTTTGTAAGTGAAAGATGCTTTGAAAAATGAAAAACAAATAAAAAAAATTATAATTACTATTAATCTCTGACACATCCATTTCCATTGACAGGGTGGGAGAATGTGTACGGCTTTGACATGACCTGTATTAGAGATGTTGCCATGAAGGAGCCTTTGGTGGACATAGTAGATCCAAAGCAAGTGGTGACCAATGCCTGTTTAATAAAGGTTTGATAATTCCAAATATACTTAATTATAAATGTTTACACCTAACTGTAGCATTCGTTGGAGATGTACTGCTTTTGCTTTAGTACTCTCTTTGTGTGCTTCTAACTAGCTGCAGAACACATCATCATAGAATGCCATCGTGCTACAAAAACTATACATGTGTTTTTTAATTAGCCAGTACTAATGTGTTTCATGGGCCAAATACCATCTTCTGAGCCAAACATGAACACTAATGCCTTGATCAGTTATGGAATACCCAAATACAAGATGCGCCCTGTGACTCAGTATTCATTTGGCTGCTATCATAGTGGAACTGTAACCTCAGACTCTCACAAATTATAAATGTGAGTACACTGGACAAGATCGTATCTAAATACGCATTTTAACTGTACTAACTTCTTGTAAATAGAGTTCGAAAATTACAAATGGAAAGATGCAGAGAAGAGGTAAATTAATTCTGTTTGCAGTAAAAAGGCTGGAGCATCAGTTTCTGAATTTGTCAGCTGGGATGGAATAATTCTGATTTACTTCAGGCATAAGATCAGAATTAGACTCTTACTTATTTGTAGAGGCGCTTGATCCATAGTTTTATCCAGAATGTTATTGTGCTCTCCCAGCCCCAGAATATTCCATCTGCAACTAGAGCTCTCCATGGACCCTGGTCTACACATAGGACAGAAAGATCACAGCTCACTGTTCACAAGATCAGAGTAAGAACCCATGGCCTGCAAGAACATATGAAAGCTCTGAGATTCCTCTCATGTGGGAGGAATCCTCCTCACAGGGAATGAGTAAAGCTATCTATCTGCTTCATTAACAGTTGGGGGATCAGTTCTGTGAAGCCAAGATGTCACTCATACATCCCAAGCACTTAGTTCCGTATTTTTTTCCCATTTCACCTTTTGAAAGTAACACAGCATCAAGTATTCCTATATATAACAAGAAAAGCCTTCAATCTGCAAAACCTCTGTTAAAAGCAGCAGGACAAAGTAACAGAAGTAGAAACTCTGTGTGAATAGGCATGCATAGAAAATCCTTAGAGACACACAAGATTGTTGTAGCTAAAAAAAGCCTAAGGCAAAGCAATTTAAAATCACAATACACAGAAAATAAGAGTTACATAACCAGAATGACTACTTGACAGTTTAAAATCAATTTACCACTCTTATAAAAAGAATTTTAAATGGACTGCATATAATATGCCTAGAGAGTGAGAGATCATGTGGCAGAATGGGTTGGCTTCCCTGCTAATAAAAATCTGTGAAAGCTCCCTGCCCCGAGCTAAAGTGTAAATCCAAATCCATCTCCAAAAAGGTCTTTGAAAGTAACTATGTGTAAAGAGACAGGCCAAATTGTTCAGACGTTTCCTATTCAGTTTTTATATTTAGCTCTAGAAGACCCGACATTTTCTGTCCATACACTGAATGATGCCTTATCATGTAATACTTCTTTGGGAGCAAAAGGGACAATTACACAAACAGACACCACTCTCAGGGGTTCTAGGATATGTTCCTTATCTCACAAAGTGATCACCAAAAAAGAGAAAAATAGCCAATGTAATGGGAAGGTTTTTATTCACAGTAGCAATATGGAATCAGAAAAACTGAGGCTGCATTTCTTTTTAAAATTTAATTTACTTTTGCACACAATCTATTTATATAATGTGCATTTCTGTGGGCCTGAAAATATCTGTGAATTCAGAAAATAATTTCAGCCTAGGAAATTTGAGTAAAAAAATGAGCCGGATAAATAATGTTTATTTATCCAACTGTTTTATTATGTCATTTAAGATGGCGTAGCTTATTCATAAGATTAGATTCATTAGTCTGTGGACGTATGTTCAGCCAGCTTGTTTTGGTCATCTGACTTAGAGTGCCTACAGAAGCGTCCAGATCCCCTGCACATCAGTCAGTAGATGGAACTTGCTAATGAGCGAATCAGTGCTTTGTGCTTCTGCAGTTATTTGAGCTGCCAATTGAGATATGAAACCAGTAAAAGATGGTATCATCCACTTGCATGCTATGGTTTAATGGCGCTCATCTAGTTGAATGTTCAAGTAACACAGCCCCCATCTTCTTCCAGGATGTAATCCAAGTCTTGAACCTGTCAGGGAACCTTTTAGTAAATAACCACTAACCTGCAGGTACATGGAGTGGGGTGGGAGCATTGCAAGAAATATATATCTCTGATATAGAAGCAATTCCCCTATGAATGCTGTCTTAAATATTAGCCAAATTGATTAGAAAAGGAAAATAATTTTCTATCCTGGTGGCAAAGAAATTCTTTTCTGACCTATCACAGGCCTTTGGGTGAACCCATGTCCAGATCAGGCAGGGAGGGCAGTTGGACTAAAGCATCTGCAATCATAGGTGACAACCAAAGTCATTAAGGTGTAGGAGGGAGCACCAGCACCCTCTCCTCATCTCAGGAAAAGTGTGCAAGTCTCTTCCTGAGTGCCTAATGCTCTGAGCAGCACTGCCTGAAAATGGAATAGTAGTTTTCAGACTGAATGAAATAATTGGGTTCTCTTTTCTGATTTGCTTGTACATTGAAGAAATATACTTGGTTTGTGGTTGACCCATATTTTTCCTTGTTAGTTTTGGTGTCAGCATCAAAAGCAGCAGCCAAAACAAAACAATTACACAACCGTAGAAAAGCCTGCAATGAGAACATGTGGCAAAAAGCTCAAAAAACAAACATATAAGAACATGCCATATTCAGTTTACCATGGAAAATACTATGGTAAAATGCTCCTGAGTCTCTTCTCCTATATAAATACAGAGAAATATAAAGTGAAAAGCTACCTTCATATTCCTATTCATCCCATGCCTCCCAGGAAATGTTTAAAGTACCTTCACTTACAACAACACTTTAAGATGTTAAATGGCATTTAAAATACTAAGTGCCTTCCCTGCTCAGTCTTTCACAAAAGTGGTGATTTTTAATGCACGTTCTTCTTTATCTGAAAATATAATGCAGTATCTACAGAGCATGTTCTCATGTGCTCACATGCCCATTATTGTGAGACACTTCCACCCTTCTGGAAATACCACACTTACCTATATTCAGCCCAATTTCAAAGGATCACCAGTATTTTCTGCAGAAAAATTACTTTTTCTTAGAAAGAGATTCAGGTGCACAGGTGAGACACTTGTCCCTGAGCTCCCCTGAATCCCATGTTCTTCTCCCACAGTAATTTGACCCAAGAGGTTAAGGATGAGTCACTCCACACTCTCGGGTCTATCTTCTTGCTTCAGAAGGCTTCAGAAAGCTTTCTAAACATACTTCTGTATCCCAGCTTCTTCTGAAGAAAAGCAATACGCGCCTACCTCATTCATTGTCCATTTCTTTTATTCTGGGTCATTTTGACTTGTTCCTAGTCTTTAAACACCGTTCTTTTTGTTTCTCACTTTTCTCCTACGCTCTTTTCTTCACCTGAAAGGCTTCTTTCCCTCCCCTAGATGACTTTGTCACATTTTTGTCTCTAGCTGTCCTCCTCAAATTCTTTCTTTTCAGTATCTTCAAATTTTACTCATCTCCAGCTCTCTCTTGAATAAGTTGCTTATTGCCAGTTTCTTTCCCTACTTCACAGACACTCTATTATCCTCCCAGCTTCTCATGTCATGCTTGCAGACATCCAAGGGAGAGGAGGAACAGCTTTTTACCCCATGTCCTCCCCTCTGCAAACATTAGTAACTCTCAAGCATTTCTTCCTGTGCAAACGGAAGGGTTTGTTAGAGGATGAAGCCTAGTGAGGAGGTTAAGATCTCTGTTGTTTAGAGGCCACAGCTATGCTAGCTTCCCAGTTAATACATTTGCTAAAAAAACAGCATGTGCTCCACCATCTAGTCAAAACAGCATTAGATACTGCATTCTCCCCCTCCACTGCCCCCACCAAACAGCCAAAAGTTAATGTTATTCCTCCTCTCCCTATGTTAACACAACCAGTTTCCCTACTACAAAAAAAAAAAAAAAAAAAAAAAAAAAAAAAAGATTAAATATTTTGGATATGTGAGGGATATGTGAGTGTGTTTTGGGGACTGACTACTGCATTCACTGCAGTCCCCTCATCTCCGTGTGTATATGTGCACATGGCAATACATTATTTTCTCAATTATTCTCAGTAAAGACCCTTCCCTCTTCTTTCCCTAGCAGTTAGTCCTGCTTCAGATCAGGCTTGTTCCTGACGCTGACAATACTGCTCCTACAGATGCTGCCCGTCCTCCAGCTCCTATGCAGCAGCTTTACCTGCCATGAGAAGCACTGTCTTCACCATCATAGCTTCTGTCTGGGTGACCATCTCCTCTTTGTCCAAACCAAGGGCTGCAAAAGGAGAGAGGAAAAGAACTCCGTCTCCTCACAGAGATAGGCAAGGAGAAATAAGGCAGTTCACTGAAATTTGAATCATTACTTGATCTCTCTGCTCACACAGTGCTAACCTAGCAAACTAACTAGCTGTACGGTGGATGGAGAGGTCTGCTTGCATCCCTGTAACAATCTTAATTAGGACAGGCATGAGGAAATGGATGAGGCTGCCAGACCACTTTTTTCCCCATAGTCAGATGAAGAATTCAGACCCGTTTCTCCCATCATCCTCGCTGCCTTTAGCTAGAAATGATACCATTGAATCAAGGAATATGTAGCAACTGGCACCACCTCATCTCAGCCTCAGCGTAATCATCCTTATGATTCTAAATGGTCTATACATCAGTCACTCAGTCTTAAAGGTATGGAACTAATTAGTGCCACAGGACAGCCCAACAACCATTCCTTATGCTCCTGTGAAAATAAGAACTGAACCTCTGTCTGTCTTTCTGTGACAGATAAACATAGCAGGGATGTCTCGTAGTCATGCAGTACCAGCCCTTAGGCTGGATCTTTGTATTTACCTTACATCCCTCACTTTTCATGTTTCTCACTTTGTTTTAATGTACTTAAGAACCATAGTTTGACCAGAATCTTGCTTAATTATGCCCATTTTATATCGTTTTTATCATAAATTATTCAGAGTGAAATGTGACAAATGACTTTTCCATTCATTTTTTTTTGTACAATAGCATTTATCACATTTTTCCCCCTTGGGTTATTAGTAATTAATAACATTTAATGGATGGTAACATTACATATAAGATTTATAGTAACCAAAGAAAGTTTCAAGGAGGCACCAAGAACAGAGAACAGGCCAGTTTCATATTCAAATCCAATCCTGCATAGAAAAAAAAAAAAAAAAGCCTCTGTCCTTACAAAAAAATTGACCATAAAAATGATACCTTTTACCCAGCATATCTGTTCATTATTCTGAAGCAATTTCTCTGCATTCACTAATAAAAAATATTTCCTAATATTTTTGATTATGATTTATCCTGCAGAGCAAAAATAGCTCAGAGAGAGAGAGAGTCAAAAATCATGGAAGTCCAGAGCAACAGCTATCACTCCGCTCCATCTTGTTAAAGATAGCTTTGCAGGGTGCTATGGAATTTTAACCTCTGCAACCTGAGTAGGTTTCATAAATGATCGTTCCCATTCTTTTTTTTTTTTCTTTTCTTTTTTTCTTTTTTTTTTTTTTTAGTAAAAAAATACATTATAAGGCTACCTCAGCTTTAAATTTTAAGTATTAATAACTTAAAAACATTAATGAAACAGTTTGCCATGACCTTTGCAATGCAGAAGAATCATTTTCATTATGGGTAATTTTTTCTTGTACAGTATTGTAATGAAATAGGCCAAAAACAATAGCTCATTTAGTAAAAACATAAGTTGCCTTATCATAATTTTTCAAATCCTCAGAAATACAAGATATAAAAAGCAGCGCCTACCATGCCTTGATGCTTTCCTTGATTATCATGATACAATGAATGTTCCTTTCCAGAGGAAGTAAGAGATGTCCACATCAGAAGTTTATTTTTATTAGAAAAATTCTGCCATCTTTCTTCATTCTGAGTAAGGCTGACAGTCCCTGGTGGAGAGGGATCTTAGACATGGACCCCTCCCACAGCTATTCTACATTTATTTGTCAAAGCAGAATTTTACTTAGATTTCTGCTAACTCTCACAACCTGCCCCTGCTGTCCCAATGAACACACTCTCTTCACTGTCTAGCCTTTCTATTGCTGGGTATTTTGTCTAGTTTTATAATTTCCCCTTGTAGGCCACTTACTTATGAAATAATAGGGTCTAATATACCACTGATTTCTTGGAGTTTAAGGGGTTGCCTGTTTTTTTTTTGTTGTTGTTGTTATTATTATTGAATATATTATTAAATATTATTTATTATTATACAATATAGTGTTTAAATACCTAATTTAACACTTAAAACAGTCAAAATGCCCTATCCTACAACAGGCACAGACCCCTGCATGTACATGATTTCTTTATTTCTTCTCAAAATAGGAAGTAGATATTTATACAGTGAAGACTGAAGAGCTGGCATTCACTTCTGCATTCTGCCTCCAAATTCAGCGTAATGATTATATTCATGCCTTGGTCACCTATTTTAATATTGAATTTACAAAGTGCCACAAGAAAATGGGATTTTCTACAGGTAATCTGTACTTCATTTCTATTCACGTTAGCATATTGTTGCTATTGATAAGATGGTACATGAGAAATTGCTGTACCACCAATATTTTTCAGTGACAAAAGCTGTTGTCCAAACTGTTATTGGGAGTGGGAGCAGGATGAGCACAAGACAACTGCTTGCAGGAACACACCAAAAGCATAGCAGGATTTCACAGTGACTATCAGGCTTAGAACTCCATGGACATTACGTCCCAAGAGTTCATGTCCATCATGAGGTAGACATAGAATGACTGGTTCTAGAACTACACAGGGATATATTGCCCCTGTAAAACATAGCAGATTGCACATTCCCCCAAATGTGAAACTTGCTTTTCTCAGAGTCTACAGAAAACTCTTTTCCCCCATGATATAACCTTATACATCCTACTCATGTAAATAAGCCCTAAGAGTTTAAAGAACCTAAACTCTTACTTAGCCTGGTGAGCCCCATTACCCCAATCCTGTGAGTGATTGCTTACCAGAGGGAGTAAACCAGTTTATTTTTGTCAATACAATTGTGTTGTTGTTGTGAAGCATGTCTGTTATATACTGTAGGAGATAAAGCAACCAATGAGAAGAGGAGCTCTCTTTTCACTTGTTTCGCCAAACTACCTTGATTTTTAAGACAATGACCAAATACCAATAAATAATGTATCGATATATTTTCTAGCACCTGATGCTCCTTATACACACTGGAAGCAAACCGTCTTCTACTTAGAGGACTACCTAACTGTGAGACGAGGGGAAGAAATATATGGGACTATATCCATGAAACCAAATGCAAAAAATGTGGTGAGTGAGCACCACTGCTTCTAATTCCCAATTCTACTGACAACAAAGCATAATCAGCAATAAATAAAATGGGTATAAATAACACAAGCATGAAAGAAAGGCTCTATATTCATGTTAATGAATAAGAGCTCTAGTTGCAGCTTTAACCAACACTGATGATAGCAATGGTAATGCAGTGCTAGTGATCCAGAACACAGCAAACGAATTAGCAGGGAAAGGAGGAAAGGTTCTAGCTACATCACCAAATCAGCTCTCTCCTCTGCAGTCAGCCTAGATCACATTTTGTTTCACAGGCAGGAGAGGCTGTCCTTAATATCAGCGCTAAATCTCCCCAAAATTTCTAAATTTTCAAAAGGGGAATTTTTTTTTGTTTGTTTGTTTTTCATAAAAGTGTTTGCTAGTCCATGAGCTTTTTTTTAGGCATGCCATTTCAAATCGGTCCCCCTATCAGAATGCAACTTGCAGGACCTAACTGAAGATGTAAGAAAAGCAGTGAAACAGCTCCCAGGAAACATCTCTTGTAGAACTGGTTGATTTTTTTTCTGTGAAAAAAAATTCAATTTGCAATTATATAAAAAATTGTTTTTAAGATTTGAATTTTCACAGTAAATATTAATGTTTTATTTAAGACTACTCCTAAAACATGACACATACCATGCTATAAAGACTGGCGAGAGTTGTACATCCATTTCCTCAATTTCTCTGCTACAGTTTAATTCCTACCGCTCACCAAATGTGTCATTGATTCAGCCCTTCTTTTATCTTCTGAGGATACTATGAGATAAGAGAGATAAGGTCTTTTGGTGTCCTTTAGTAGAGGAGAGCAAGACATGACAAGCAGGATTCCTAGGAGAAACAGTGGCATAAATTTCTGCCAAAACAACCTGAGCAAAACTCCTTCATTTTTGATTACAATATCCAATCATCAAAATAATTTAGTAACAATCAATTCATGCAGCTGTTAAAACCATAGGAATCTTAAATTCCTTTTCTACAGCAAAAATCATTGCATTACCTTCCTTTTTCTTGCATGTATTTCTCTATTCTGCACCAAAAATCTCATATTAGATACTAGGAATAATACTTAATGCTGTCCTTGGGGACTGAGTTGTTTTCTTTCAGTCATTTTCTTTTTGGAGAAGGGAAAGAATGTGCTTCAGACTGGTTTGTTTAGCACTAAACTGCTTTTCCGCAGTTGGAAATTTACCAGAACATCTGTTTTTGTGCAATTTTAAGTATGAATGCCAAGATCGAGTGTCTCAATGTGGCAAATCCTTAAAGAATTATTTGAGGATACTTACACTAGCATAGCCTTGCAAGAGCTTCCTAGTTGTAGCCAGGACACTAAAGTAAGCTTGAGAAGAATATGAAAAGACATAGATTGTATGAGGAATGCTATTACACTTCCTACATCCTCCTTCTTCACTGTTAGCACCATTTAAAAACAAAGAAAAATTAAAAACACACTAGTTATGTCTGCAAGTTTATTCACCCTGCGAAATCATAACTGAATTCATAAACTGATCTACTTACAATCTGACTTACATGTTATATTTAAATCTTATTACAGCGTGACCTGGATTTCACAGTAGACTTGGATTTTAAAGGACAGCTATGTGAAACATCGGTATCTAATGACTACAAAATGCGCTAGCAAGAAACCTTTCAGAAAGATGGAAGGAAAATGGTATCAAGTCTTGAACTGCTGAACTTCAAGCTAAGAATAACTGTTTGCAAGACTATCATATTAGATACCAGAATGTTTACTCTGATGGGAAGTGGTAACTGGGTCCCTCTTGCAGGTAGTACGGAGGGCTGGGTTCCCACTGTGAATGTACAGTATACAGAACCATAGCTTTTATCAAATATATAGGCAAAATAAGCAACAGTCTTGAGAATTCTGGTTAGCTTTGGGATGGCAGAAGAATAGAAATTGTACTACTTCCTGTGAATTTATGGTTCTTCCAAGCTTTGCATGTTACAGATGATTAGGACAGTTTCCTTAATATAGAAGACCATGACAACACTTTGCCATGGCAGCATAATTGAGCTTATATTTAATATAAATATACTATATATATATGTGTATATATGTGTATATTGTACACGAGAAAAACTTTGTTGCTTCATAATAGGAATTAGTTTTGTGATTACTTACTTGTCATTATATAGTTGCGGAAAAATAATGATGTTATTTCTGGCAGTACTTTAGGCACTGGCATGGTCTATCTATCACTCACTGTCTAAAATAATAGCTATGCAAAGTATTAGTAAGTTAATAGAAAGATGAACAGCTATTTTTTAGAATACCATTTGGAAAATATGCATCATTAATTTTAAAATTTATCTTCACAAATGGATATCTGCCAGAGCTTTAAAGAACATTAGCTTTTTATCCTTGAAAATATTTTGTGGTGCATTTTTATAGCTGGATTTTGCATTGCATGAGATCCTCTGAAATCAGATATTTGGTATTTAGATGTGATGAATGCAAAGTCTCTAAAATGGTGAGTAATTCATGTTTCTTGGCCATGCTGTATTTCAGTTCTCCTTTCCACAATATTCTTAATACAAAATAATTTTCAAAAAAAAAATAGAGAATTGGTGTTTACTTTGTTGATGTTTTAGATAAGTCAACTTAAATTGCAAATACTAGTTTTAAGAGTGCAGTGGTTCCACTTTGCTGGAAGAAGGTGTCTTTAAAATATATATGTAGCTTCTGATACTACTGAAATGTCTATAATGTCCCTATTCCCTTAAACTCATTGCTTTTCTTTCAGTATCTTCTGCTTAAACTATTAATTGTTTATAATCCTTGATATGTATGCTTAAAGTGTTTTTTTTTTACTATATGAATGTTGACCATTTAATCAAAACTGCATCCCTGGCCTTATCCATGCATCTTCCAGTTTCCATGGCATTAGTCATTAAATCAGGATCTCATCATGCATTGGATGAGATTGAGCATCTTTTTGCCTAGAAGCCTTTGTAATTACCTGAAAATGAGGCAGACTAGAAGACTTGAACAGTTAGAAATACTGTTCATTCATAAGCTTTTTTATTTTGTTTTGTCAGTGTAAGATTGTTAGCTTTTCACTTTCTAGAAATTATTTACATTGCTTTTTCCTACATTAGAAAACTGTAAAGTATCTTCTTTTTTTATTGTCTAAAATCATGCTGTAGGGATCCTACTACATGGTATCTATGTAGAATGAAATTAAATCATAATTCCACATCAAAATATACTGTGTGCAGCACAGTTCATCACAGTTCTTTCAAAGCACTTCTCTTTCATTTGCTTGGGATGGGGATAAACATATATCCTAAGAAAATGACCAGGACCTTATCCTTCAAATACTTTAAGGGATTATTTATAACTAGATCTTCTACTTTCTGAGTGGTAGATTGGATGAGAAAATGTGCAAAAGTTCCTTTCCACCAACATTGCTGTGATTCTGGGACTTCAAGGTAAGGAATTCTTACCTTGAATTTTTTTCTGTGCCCACTCCTTTTGTATAAAGATGCCCTCAAATTTAGAACAATGCTTGTTTATAACGTCTCTTCTGCCAATAACTACTGACGTGACTACAAGTGAAAGAGGAAATCTTGTTTTACTCGTTTAAGTCATACCTTGTGAGCACTTCAAGACATCCACTTCTCTTGCCAACTGTATGAATCTCCAGGAACGGGAAGGGAGGGGGAACAGAAAGTAGATTGTTTAAAAAACAAAAAAAGGACAAAACACAAAGAAAAAGGAGAATTTATAATAGTAGTCTAGTGTACAATTTACATAGTGGTCTGCCTCCACTATGAATGTGCCGTTTTTTAATGACAGAAAGCATTAGAAAAGGAATAAGAGAAAAGAAAATTCGACCAGATCATTTACCAGGTTTGAAGAGGTATTTCCAACAGTGTTGTGTACTTCCTTTTCTTCACAGTCTTTCAGTTATTGATAGTGAAATGTATGCCTCCATAGTTGTCACCATGTTTTGTTGCTGCAAGTGCCCATTCACTCCTGTGTTGCAAGATTAAGTCCCTGCCAATATTGTTAATGACACAGCTCCGACATGGTGACCAAACTTCAATCATATTCAGTTTTGGGGAAGGGGCTTCGCTTTTTTTCTACTTCACATTATAAGCACACCACAGTTTTACAGCTCCATCCATCCCATAAGGAACCAAGAGTGCCTACTGCAGTGAAGAGTATTTTCAAATCACAGTGATCAAAGACAAAATCAAGGCTTTCAAGGCCTTATAGGATTTGGGACATAGTTGCTGTGATGTCCTGATTCCATATTAAGAAGACCACCCAATGTTTCTTTTTCACAGTGTTTGTTACGGGGACCTTTCCATAAGCAGAAGGAGGCATTTAGAGCCTTATTATACTTTTAGTGTATGTATCATGTAGCTGTACATATATATATAGGTGGATAAGAATAAAGAAACAGAAAGAAAAAAAGAAGAGGTACACCAGAAATAAAAGTGGCCTGTGAGACAGAGAAGCTAAGCATATTTTGCCATAGAAACAGATAAAATAATCTGTGTTGGAAGAAACCAGTCGTTAGTACAGGCCCCCACGCAAAGCAGGCCTAACTTCAAGGATGGCTCATGTTCCTTGGGGCCTTGTCCAGACAAATTCTGAACAACTCCAAGTCCATCTGTTGCATAACTCAGGTGTCAGGTTTTAGAGCTCACAGGTTTTTCCATGTTCAACTAGAATTTCCCTTTCTACCTTGATTGCTGTTTCTTATCCTTTCACTGACACCTCTGAGAAGAGTCTGACTCTTTTCAATTTAACTCTCTATTAGATAGTAGAAGGTCACAATTAGTTCCCCCGTTCGTCCCCTCACAGTAGTTCTTCTCATCTATACAATCCCTCATTGCATCTGAGACTTTCAGACGAGTTACACCACCTACGTATCTGCAATTTGTCCTCTATTTTGTTCTGCAACTGGGTGTTTTTTACTGCTACATGATGCTTAACATTTGAATCAAAGGGTTTTGCAAAGTGAACTCCAGGCTCCCTTGCTATGGAAGCCAGAGTTAAGGCACGGAGGATTCATTTTATGAATACTTTTCAGGTTGGCATACAATGGGTACCTGTCATACAACATGTGGACACAATGTGCCAGTGTGTCCACTTAGTTTTCATGTTTCACATTCACAGAACCGGGTGATTGTTTTTTTTTTTGAAAAGGCATTAAATATGATTACATGACATAACTGCCTGTAATAGTAAAGATAAAGCTAGTCAGCATAGAACTTATTAATTCTGTGCATTTTTGAACAGTTAAAATATCAGAATACAGAAAGCACCACTGTGCCTCTGCGTTAAAAAACATCAAATATTCTTAAATGAACTCATGCATAAATCAGAGTAAGCCCTGTAAAATTCCAACATTACATTAATGGTTCTGATAATTTTTCTGTCAAAATTGCGCACATATTTATATAAAACGTGTTGGCTTCATTTTGTAGATGTTCCTTTGTCTAGTTGATCATCACAGAGATTAAAACCCATTTTCTGCTCTTTCTTTGATGAGCTGAATCTAAGTAGATTTATCTACTGAGCTTCTTGAACCTATTGCTATGAAATGTATCTTCACATTTTGGCGAGTTTTTTATACAGCGGTTGGAATTTATCAACATCAAAAAAAAAAAAAAAAAACCCAAAACTTTCCAGGGTTCAACAACTTTTCTTTACCTTTTAGCAATCTTAGTGGCATTTTCAAGCTTGATCAGTGGTAAGACTATTGTGAAAAGGTCAAATAACACCGGGACTCAGTATCATTGACCTGGCTTTCCTTAACAGCAGACATGATTTAATGCAGATAAGTTGCTCTATTAACATAGACATAAAAGAAGTCCTGTCACTCAGAAGCTGCATTAATGATTTATATCTTGCATCACAATACATATGCATAAGATACAGGGTTGCTATGACAATTGATGAACATTAATAGCTTGGATTCAAAAGACCTTAACCAAATCTGTTTTGCATCTGCTTCACTCATATCCACTTGTACATCAGGGCACTCACCCACATGCACTGGCCTTGGCAGCTTTGGGTGCTGTATCTCTAAGTTACTACATGGTGGCAGTTTTGAGGCTTTTCAGTTTTTGGCAGGGCTACCCAAACTGGTTTTTGGCTGCCACAGTATTGAGCACAGTAGCCCCCAAGCTACTGAGGAGCAGGGTATATCAGTTGATAGCTCCATGTAGTAGTACCTAACATTACAGTGATAAGGCAGTTGAACAGCTTACTGAAAACAGGCTAACCGTCCCTTTAGACTTCTTCTTTTAACTCAACCACTCTTTTAGTTCTGTGTTCTCACCTATGCCATCCTACTAGCTCAGTTCACTAACGCAGCAGAAAGCTCCCTCTGTCTTCCTTAATTTTTTCCCAGTTTTTGCCAAGGCAGTACTTTAAACTCATTTATGACCTGGTCTAATAGTAGCGCTCTAATGAATTCTAGAACTAACACAAAGTAAAACACAACAGCAATGACTGAGACAGGGAAGATGAGCCTCTAACCAGTGCTGTAACCCCCGCCTTCAAACAGATGGCAACTGAGCTTTATTAACTGCTTCATAACTATATCATATTGCAATATATATATCTTGCTATGTCTCTGGGTACGCTAAAAGATAAAAGTGATACTAGGGAAGAAAAGTCACATGAGAAAACCCAGCTCACCAGTAAATTTTGATATCTTCCAAAATTAACATGAACTTCAGAAAACTAAAAAAGAAGGACCTGAATTTGGAGTGGTAGTTAAGTTTGGAATTAAGTTCTAGGTATTAATGTCATAGAAAACACCCTGCTGCAGGACTGCAGCACATTTTCAGTCCAACAGCAAAGGCAATATTTAAATTTATTACAACACTTGCCTGATTGAAAATGGGATAAGCAGTTGTTTTGTCTTGCCATTTAAATTAGCAATTTGCATTAATCCAGCTGCAGCCAAGACTATATTCAGGGTATTCAAGTTCAGGAAGAATTCCAAGATGAATGATGTGTAACAGATGATATGGTTATTTTCACTCCACATAGGGTTACAAACTTCAAGAAGCAACCCTAGGAAACAAATAAAAAAAACCTACTCCTATTTAGAAATGAATGTCCTTTATTTTTGCTTTGGTTTTCGGGGAGACGAGGTTAAGTAATTCACTGAAAGCAAAGGGAGAGTTTTTCATTTGCTTGGGCAAACTCGCAGGAAGTAGAAGAGAACAAAAAAAAATGTGTTAGATCATCCTAGGCTACTTGTTTCATCCTTCATAGCTTAACAGGAGGAAAAACCTGGTTGTTCTGCCTGATAGGGAAAGGGGTCACAGCTGTCTCCCAATCAAGAGAAGGGCATTTGAGTGCTGACAGGGAAAAAGGAATTGCTGTGGGAGAAAGTCTGCAAACTCCTGTTCCTTGGCACTAGATATATACCTTTTATCAAGCAGAAATCCCACAAGCACAATGAATTACCGTAAAAGATTTTATTTCAAGATAAATTAAGATAATTACTTAATGAATTTCTATTTATCTTTAGCCTCTTTAGTTTCAAATTGATTCACTACTCAAGCTAAAATTAAATTTTCACAGGTATTTAGAAAATAGTTTAAAAATGTAATGCATCTGTAACATTTTCTTAAAACATTCACAGTTTTGCTTCTGATAATTTAATGAAATAGAACTATGGCATGCATTCCATTTTTCCAATGTGCTCACCATCATGCATAATTACTCTTGAATGTTTACCACAATAACTGGATGCAGTAAAGGCAACTGCCAATAGGAATGATTTTTCACCATATGCTGGCTGTATAACCCACTCCCAAGTGGCGCAATTTTATTTATTCTACAAAAGTTTCCAAAAGTAAGAATGAAATCCAGGTTTCTTATGATGGAAGGTAGTGCATGATTTTCTAAAGAAGGTCTCTCGCAATAGAGTTTGATTTCTCAAGCATTGTATCCCAGTGCTAACATACCTTCTTAAACCAAAGGAAAATGCTGCACAGCAGATGCTTTTGAAAACTCAGTAGAATATTCTGGTGTACGAGAAAGAACTTGTTCTTAAAATAGTAAAAATGAGCAATATCCCATTGAATTTTGATGAGATTTGTGCTTTATATTCCTCAAATGCTGGAATGTTTCTCAAATTCTTCCTGAAATGAGGAATGTCTGTTTCTGAAGTTCTGCTTTAGCAACATCTGGCAGGAAGCCTTCTGTAAGAGACTTTTGGAGATCACTAGCTGCTCAAACAGCTATAAAATGTTTTGTATTACAGGCATCTGCACCAGCACCAATACTAATGGAAGTGAACTAACTTGAATTTTCAATTGTCCTCATGTTGCTAGAGGGCTTCTAAGGAACACCATGCAGACCATAAAATAAACCATAGCCAAGCAGAGGGATTTAAGCAAGCTATGAAATCCAAAGCTATACAGCCATTTCAAATATCATGAAAAGTCCAGGATGATTTTTATCCGAGTGTCCTGCAAACTAGACAGAGTATAGCAGTGCGCTTTCATGACCACTTTTTCTGGAAACTCAATTGAGATCTCTGCATTGCATCACCTCATAGCATGGAAACATATCATTTTATCCAGCAATAGCTTAGCCAAGACTCTGTGGTACCTCAGCCAACCTGCTTAGACGTATCTGGTCCAGCACATCCATATGCAAGGGAGGGTTTTTCATCAAGGACCTGTATGCAGCAATATCTGTTACTGCTACTTATGAGAATCTTCAATCTCCACGTATATTTCATACTAAATTTTAAAATATATTCTTATACTTAGTAATTGCTGGTGTATTACTTTTAACCAATCAACTACTTGCCAACAAGTGAATATCAGAGTATACAAAAATTTTAAGGATTACTTACATCTATATTCAGAACATAGCAAAAGCAACATTAGAGGGATAAGCAAAATCTGACGATGTAGTGTGGTGTATTTTTTTTAAACATGTCCCATCATTTTATGGCCTAATACAGCAAGATTTCTTATTTGTATCAGGTTGAAGTTGAATGGTTTTCTCTCTCACTTTATATTCATGTTCCATTAAAATCCTGGAGGAAAGGAACAGAAAATAATTAGAGGAAAATGTCAGTAATATTCATAGGAGATCAAAACAAAAACATCCCCTCCGCACACATAAAAGAGTCCAGAGTTTAACAGAAAATGGCAGAATTTTGTGATCTAATGAACAAGCAAAACCAAAGCAAAATAAAAGTGACTCCATCACAAAACATACTTTCATTCGATCGGAAAAATGTGGATGGTGCTGATTATTAGCATTTATTCTGTAATGAAGAGAATAAAACCAGTGACTTTCACTTATTTCTGAGGTTTGAGCAACTCCCCCTCCTCCACTTCTCCCTGCCCCCATCCATATCTGGGTATTTAGACATTTGTCGATTCTCTGACAGATTCCAAACATTTCACCAAAAACATTAAAGATCTTCCCTTTCATTACCAGTATTTTGCCAGTTAAAGGATTTCAGTGGGGAGAGATTTATTGGTATTTTTATCCCTTATCTTCATATAGCTTTGAAAATCCTCCTTTCCCTCTCTCCCAGACCCAAAGCAGAGAGCTGAATTTGAGCTGTCATGAGCAAAGTAAAGAGGGAGGCACATCCAGTGCTCTGCTGAAAGGTCTCATTAGCATCCAAGTTTCTCCATTAGTTTCTCCAAACCTCCAATACCTTCCTGCAAGAACAATCAGGTCCTTCCTACACACCTTTTGTAGCACCAGTTCAGGTCATTCTAGGCCCATGCAGAGTGTCACCAACTTCCATGAACCTCTTTGCGGACCTGAGGGACTGCTCAGCTGGAGCAACCAGATATAGATCCACTTAAAAAGAATTTAAAAAATCTCACCTTAAGTTCCCGTGAAACTAATTTAGCAAACAGAAGTAATTCTATCATCAGTGGTAGGGACCAGTCAGGTACATTTACAGCTTGAATATTTTTTCTTCTTACCTGGCTAAGTGAAGAATGGATTTGGTGGTATTGTGCCCAGAGCATGCACTGCATTCATAAAAAATTAAATTATAATCCTAGAATAAAACAGAAAGCCTATTTCAATGAGTTTTGCACAGCTTCTCATG
>JAVCKT010029688.1:0-22599 GCA_032273925.1 Rhynchotus rufescens | reverse complement strand
AGTATTGCTTAGTGGCAATTAGTTTTATTTAGAGTGATTAGGTGCTCGGTTACTTCAAGGGGCCTGTTGCTGTCAGGAGCCATTCAGAGTTCACTTGCAAATTTCTGCTCTGAAAGGTCCATGCAAGTTAATTTTGTGCCTTTTCTTACAGATATTTCTTGCAACCCACAATGTGGAGAACAAAAATGATGGGAGCAATGCTAACAATCCAAAATGATGTTAGGAGTCCTAGAATAAATGAGATATGCGCAAGCTCTCCAAAAGCAAACTATGTAAAAGTCAGTGCTGCTGTGCACTTAGCTCTGCAGAAGCGGCTTCACCCCGATCCGCGGCACGGTGCAGCTCCCCACAAAGAGGGCTCCTGGTGGGAGCATCTGCTGAGAGCAAGGCAGAGTCGGGCAGGCAAAAACACATTCATCCCTTTTCTCCTACTTACTGACTCCCTTGAGCTGCAGGGACCTGCTGGGAGAACAATCACATCCTCACCTCAAGCAGGGTGCTGGGGATCGAAGCCCTGTGCTTGCAGGGCTGCCCGGGGGCCACGGCACCCCGGTTGGCCAGGTGGATCCCGGGCACCCGTCCCAGGCGGACCCGTGCCAAAGGCCCCACGGCCGGGCCCCATGCCGGGGATCCCAACAGGGATCTCCCACACAGCCTGGTTCCCCAAGGCACAGGGTGCTGCAATGAGCCCGCTAACACAGCCTCAGCCACCACTTGCGCAGATGTCAATGACGATAAAAGACATGTAGAGCTGAGCTGCCAAAGTTTTAATAGCCCAGTGACCAGGCGGCACTTCACGGGTTATACACGCGCAGTTTGATGGCACCGCAGCCACCCCTGGAGTGGAGGCCCTTCCCTTAGTCAAACAAGGCACGAATTAATAAGATTAACAGGGTGCTACTCTAGTAATATTTGCCCTTGTATACTGCTGGTGGATGGTACACAGCATGTGAAACACTCCAGTCCTCCGCACGTTAATTCCAGGTCACAGTTTAATTAGTTCATGCATAATATATTTGAGGGCTCTTTATTTGTGACGTGACTGCTTGTGTGTCGGGCCTTAACCAGGGAATCTTTTCCCGTGTCTCTGTGGCAGGTGCAGGAAGGCCCTTGCATGGAGCATGGAGCACAGCCCCCAGTCCCGAGCCGCCCCGGCCAGCAGCGCAGGGACACGAGCACCAGCAGCGGAGCTCCCGCTGCGCGCCCCGCAGCCCCGTCCGCCCCATCTCAGCGGGGAGCTTCGCTACGGGGTCCTTTGCTATGGGGGGCTTTGCTCTGGGGTCCTTTGCTCTGGGGTCCTTTGCTCTTGGGGGCTTTGACACCAGAGAGTTTAGGTACCATTTTCCAGAGCATGCGTCTCAAACTGTTCCCAACACAAACACCCACCTACAAAGACGAGCTGAAAGCGATCAAGTGCTTTCCTAATAAAGTCAGATCTTGCGTGTTACACAAAACTGGGAGCACCAGTGTTCAAGATGAAAATGATTTATGGAGAATATTATCTTTTTTTTTTTTTTCATATTTTGTACATTTTTTATTGGTCTCCCTCGCCTAATTTATATTTTTTGCCTTGTATACAGACATATTTCCCCAATTATGTACTAGTTAGGGTTAAGATTTTGATTTATTCAAATTACTATTATTCGGGTTTAAGAATCAAATGCCCCTTATAGACAGATAATATAAATCAATCACTCTTACACATACACGTAATACTTAAGTTTGCATCAACTTTGCACTTGTTTCAAATATTTAAGGAATTCCTGCCTAGTTAAAAAGCATTTCTGAAAAGTGTTTATTAAGTACAAAGATAAGGTATCACGATAATAAAAATTCAAAAATTTCAGGATCATGATATCTAAAAAAGAAGTATATCTAAGTAACTATTCAACACCAAACATTGATCTAATGAATAAAAGCGCTTTGGGTTTAACACAATTTGGCTAGCACGTACAAACGGCTTTGTTACAGTAATTACACACTCAGACTAATTGCACACCTGATTCCAAAATAAACCTCACAGCTTAAAACATTAAGCAGAGGGTTAAGATACTGATGCTGAGGGTGATAAGATATAATTATGTGTTTGCTGCATTTTTAGACAGAGTTGTTTTAAACAGGCCTGATGTACAGAAATCCAGGGGTCTGACTCTACCTGTTCATCAGACATACGGAGACAGACTGACCTACAGCTCACACAGACATCACCCCGACAGGGCAACAGGGGTAAAACATTTAATCAGGGTTATGTGGTGCATACCTGGTTTGGGCCCGTTTATTTCTTTTATATGTCAAATTTTCATGTGCTCCCTATTGCTTTCCTGCCTGCCTGTATTTGTGTAGCCACTAAGGACAATATTTTTCCCTTAAACAATTTGTGCTTTGAAAATCCTGTCAATAAATAAATAAATAAATAAATAAGTCATCTAGTTTTCTGAAGATGATGACACATCCTTGCTTTGTACAACAGGTCACATCTCAGCACACACTTTAAATCACCTACCTCCAAATATAAACCTTACCTTAGCTGTTTTCAATCTCTGACACAGCATCCACTCTGAATAAGGACTACCTGTTTTCAATAGCAAAATACCTTCTTAGTCAATTGCTATCAATTAACCTTCAGCAACCACACACTGCATTACAAAAGGATTATGAATGTAGATCAGATCACAGTCCATCACAGAGAGGGAATTAGGTATATACATAATCAAAGTCCATTACGCTGTATACCGTGTGTAAATTACCACAGCAGGGCAGCACCAGTGTTTTCACTACATCTGAAACACCCTTGGTGCATACTAATATTTGTCAGAGCTTCCCAAGCGACCAAAAAAGCTAGTACTAGTTAGTAGTCAGATTAAGACCTACAATATGAGAATTTCACTGTATTTAATTCTCCTGTCTTCGTGCACATCTCACGTCAGGTCACATAATGCATGTCTGGTCCCCAAGAGAAATACTCTATCTTCCCTCTCCCTATAAAAAAAAAAAAAATCAAACCATAGGCTTCTTGTCTATATTAACAAAAGTTATTTACATTAAGAATTATAAACAAGAAATTACAGGAACAGCTATTTCACCATTAATCCTGCATTATTTTAGGTACTGTATATGAATAATTCCTTTTTTTTTTTTCTCATTAAGGTTTCATATTTCCCTTCTGCTCTTGGACTGGCAGATCAACAAGTACAACTGAATCCGAGGCCCTAATTCCAGCCCCGTGACGAGCGTTCGGCAGCAGAGCTGCCACAGCTGACAATTAAAGCAATAACAACTCACGGCTGCGAGCTGGCGGGCGATGCATTCGGCCACACGACCCCGCTCGCTCGCTCCCGCGGCGCCGCCTCGGCTCCGCAGCTGCGCCGTCCCCGCTGGCATCGACCCCGGCGGCGGCGCCAACCCCACGTAGCGACGGGCGGCTCCGCGAGATCACAGCTCTGTCACCACACACCCACCCGGATGCGCTGCGGAAACCAGCGACAGCAGAAACATTACTGAACTGCTCCCAGTAGCCACTGGTTCGAGATACAGCTTCACCCCAGTGTTCTCTCCCTCGAGTCCTCTCCGAGGGCATAGCATGCATGGGGAAAAACACCTTCTGTCTCCCGCTTCAGTTCCGTGTACGTATCACCTCTCTTTTCTTCACCTTCTTCTTTTCTGCTGCTCTTTTCCACCCCTGGCATTCCCTGCATCTCTCCAGCGAAACCTGTTTCTGATTTTGACTGGTCTTCAGAAAACTGAAAATCTAACATGGTTCTCTATGGAGCACAGGTTATCCTGCCATTCATCCTGGGCAAGTGCTGACGTCCAAGAAGAGCCTGAGGCCAAAAGGCTGAGAGGAAAGATCTGCCAGAAAGGTCCCCAGACTCTGCACATAGTGTAAAGGACACATAGGGTGCAGGCAAAAAAAGGTCAGCTTGAGTGAACTTCAGTTGATTTGACCAAAGTCCTTCAAAAAAGACCAGAAGAACAATTTAACTGGCAGCGGTTTTATCAAATGGTCATGGATTGCAAAGAGCCACTGTGTTTTCATGCAATAGCAGTTGTCCAAGGAAGGATTACTCTTTGCAGAGCCATCACCTGGGAACCTGTCCACTGGCAAGGAGGCCTCCTTCAGGATTAGCTGTTCTGATGTGTGCGTGATAGAGTGGGAACGTGCTTACATTCTCAAATACATGGTCATCTCACCATCTTTAAAAGCAAGACCAAACTGCATTATTGGACCTCTTCATGGAAGACTTCTGGCTAACGTGTTATTTCCACCCCACCACACACTTGAGGTTTCTTCACTCACAATTTACATGTATGTACGTGAGCATATGAAGATGAGCGGAGCCCCTGATCACCCCAACCACAGTGACATGCACCCAGACAAACACACCCAGCAAGGCCGGCACCCAGGGCCTGTTCATTTCAAGCCCCTTCTGCCCACTGCCTAAACCGTTTCCAGAGCTGCACCGCCTCATCTGCACCACTGTGAATGAAAGAACAGCTAGGTGCTCACTCAGTCGGCTGGTTGGGTATGCAAAGATATATTGTTGGATATACAGAGATAGACAAGTAATGCTTAAGTATTTGACATAAACAAACCCAGCTCAGTGATAAGGAAGTGTTACACAGGTAATGTGCACACCACCAAGCTCCAGGAAGCACAACACCAACCTTCCTCCGCAGGGCCCCGCAGGGGTGCAGGTGGCCCCTGTCCGCAGCACGGGTACCTCCACGCTCACGTCCCCAGGCCTGGGCGGCACCCGAGCACACGCAGGCTCCTGCACCAGCATCTTGCTAAGGGCTCTGGAGAGAAACCTCACACATCATGCAACGCTGCAGCTTATCGCTCAGCAGGACAGAAACGCATTATAACTTTATTCCATCACTAAAGCTGCTACCCTGTGCTGGACTTAACCCTTTCTATAACCCATCCTCATTAAATTATCTCACCACTACCTTGCTCAAAGCACTTGCCTCTCCATTACTCATAATTATTCCAATGTGCTCCTCTTTTGCCCTTTTATTTCCACTAAGACAGCTATAATTACAAAAGCATTTCTCGTCTTAGACATGCTCGCATCACTAAGAGCAGCAGACCTTCATCAGGCTGTATCGTTAATCTTTCCCATAATGACAGAACTTGTAATATTCTAGAATCAAATCCATTTTACAGCTCGTTTTACAGCTCCAGGGTTAGTTGTAACAGTGACAGCTCTTGCGAGATGAGATTAATACATCTTTTGCAAAACATGTAGACCATTTGCTCAGATAAGGTTTTCTGGTAATTTTAATATCTTCCGCTACTTGAATTTTTTTGATAGTTACAGTATTCTACAAGTGATACAAAAAAAATATTAGGAGTTTTCATGCTGGTGCCTGAACAGACACACACACACTCTCTCTCTCTCTTTTCTTTTTTCTTCCTCCTTTTTTTTTTTTTTGTTTAAACTACTCAGAGACTTAAAAAGTCATTATGAAGGTTTCAGTTCTAATTCTTCTTAAATCTGATCTACAAGAAGAGATGCCTCTTATAGATTTCCTGACAGCTTAATGACCTGGACTTTTAAAAATGGTTTCTCTTTATTAGCTATGCTGGAAAGGAAACCAACATCAGCACAGCTACTGTGGTGGTGGGGGACCTAAACAGGGATCGGACATAAGGAATTTTGTAAGTCTCAATTTAATACGCTTGTTTTCAGTGGCAGGCAGCTTTAGGAACCAATTATACCTAATTTAAGTACATTGAAATTGCCACTCCGACTTACATTTATGAAGTGTGATATGAATAAAAGAGCAGGCTGGATTTTGAGCAGACGAGCTCCAGCCAGTGGATCTGAATCACTTTGAACTTTGGGGGAATTAGATGTGGGCTGACATTTGTGGCTTTGGTTCATCTCCACAAGGTTTCACAAAACCAGAATATCAAACCCAGCTTCCTCAGAATTTGCAATTGCTCTGATCTACCTCTGAACTTCACGGATGCAGTAAGTGTGAGGCTCAACAAGTGGTTTGCTGAAGTTCCTTCGGAGCAGTTGGAACGGAGCATCAGCCCAAATATTAAAAAAAAAAAAAAAATACATATATATGGTTACACAAGCAAGGAAGACTGGAGTTTATACACTGTGAAGTGCATGCAAACATTATACAGAGGTGTGAGACAGCTCATTCCAGATATGACGTCCTTTTTTTTTCTCTAAAATCCTTCCATAAGATTTTTTGGTTATCTTGATCAGAATTAACAAGAACCAGATACTATTAGCTTTACGGGAACTTTTAATAGCAGTTGCACTTGAAAACATCAGTGTTAATGCACCAGTGTAAACAATCCTTTTGACTTTGTTTCCTAGTAATATTCCTTTACTCAGCATAATAATATCATTAGACTGGCTATTATTCATCCAGACAAAATCCTATTGATTTCACCGGGGTAGGATTAGGCTTTGAACATTTACAGATGCTGGATTATACTCCTGGCAGCCTCTTATGGATCTCCCCCACTCTCCCCTGGTTTCTACCCTCCACAGAGCTTTTCCTAGCAGACCCATGTCCCCTGTAGGGGCTTCACCCTAAAGTCTTTGCCCTACGCATCAGAGCCCGGAGGTCCCTTGGGACGTGATTCAGGCCAAAAGGCAATCAAGGTTGTCCTAAAATCTATCACGGGAAATTGTGCCTTGTTGTGCGAAGAGTCAATTACGTGTCAGATATGCAATTAAATCAACCTATGTTGTGTCTCATTAAATCAGATATGAAGCAAAGAATGATTTCTTTTTTTTTTTTTTTTCTTTTTGCTTTTCTTTTTTTAGATGAAGATTATCCTTGCCTTGGAAACACCTGAGTGGCTTCTATGCATAAAATGTATCCTGGAGCTGTAAGGCTGCCAAAATGTTACACTTCTTTTAACTCATTGACTTTAATGAGCGTTGAATGGCTAAATTCTCAGGTACTGGTTATAAATATTACAGCATGGGAAATGCATGTCTGCAGTTCATGCAAGCATCTTATGGCATGTATTTTAATTGCTCAATTAGCAGTCACTCCTTGAGACAATGCCAAAACACAGCAGCAAAAAAGAACCCCCTCAGGATTCACAAACAATTCCCTGCAGAGCTGCAGCTCACAGAAACAATCAAAGCTGTTTAGCTGTCAGTGAAGGTGAAAAATGACAAAGAAAGATGGAAACTGAGGCAGACTTGAACATTTCTGAAATTCAGATTTTTTACACATTTCACAGGCTCCAATTCAGACAATCCTCAAAATCTCACTTTAACACAGGCTCTAAATGTAAATAAATGTCACTCAGGAAATTTAGAATATTAAGTCCATTTCCTGAGTATCTGTTATTTAATCTAGAGTAGGGTCGAACACTTTTGGTTTCCAGAAATCTCAGACTCCAGTGGATCCTACGTTAAGACCTAGTTAAGACTTTAAGGTTATCAAGAAACTGGGAAGAGCTTAAAAGGAACATAGAAGGAAGATAACACTGTACAGTGTCATGTAAAATTGGAGGACAAATAACACTGAAGAGTAGATCTGCATTATTCCATCCACCTATTTAAGTAAAAAAAAAGGGGGGGAAAAAAAGATGCCTAGAAGCAGAGGCCTCCTCTCCCTGACAGTTACTTCCCAAAGGGTCTGGTTATAGGCAAACAAGCCCTAGGTGACTAATAAGGACCAAGAAAAAATAACACAGCTACAGCAGGTAATTAAAAATGGCTAACTGTGCTGCCTTGGCTGCTTGTTTGCTGTCAATACCTGTTTTAAAACTTGTTCACCATTGTGGTTGTAAAAACACATATTATAAAGCCCGTAAGTCTGTCAGCACGACTGACAAAAGTCCAGCGAGTCAAACAGGTCTCTGTGTGCACGTAGTGGTTTTTGACCTTTCCCTTCTGCAGTATCTATTTCAGCGTTTAGCTATCTGCAATTTGCTGTTTAAGAGAGTCTGCTACCAAGGGCAATTTGTCAGGAAGCAGGCCGGCAAGGATTTCGGAGGGAGCAGCAGCTCCACAAACCCAGCAGCAGCGCAAGGTCTCACTGACCCGGCTCCGCTTTCGGAAAACAGGGGAAACAGCTCCATGGCCCCCTGGCTCCCATCTCCCTGCGGCCGCTGCAGGGGCCGTGCAGCCGTGCCCTGACCCGCCTGCTCAGCCCTCTGCAAGGTTATTATCTAGCTGTCAGGGATTAATTCCCACTAATTTAGCTCCTGCTGTTCTCAGAGGGGCTCCCAGTTATTCCTAATCCCAAGAAATAATATTTACCTCACCTGCATCTTGCAGCTCCCTCTGAAACGCCGGGGAAGTCGCAGCAGTGGTAGTCAATTCCCAGTCCAAGTGTTAACTTTCTGCAAAGGAGCATCAGAGAGGCACTCAGCATTATTTCACGCAGTGCTACAGGCAGAGGCATCACTTTCAAAGGCTTTCAACTTCTCTTACAGGAACCCTCGATCTGACAGGCATGTTAAAAGACCTGCAAATGTTATAATAATCTTACATTTCTGTGGGTGATTCAAGTCTTGCTAGAATTTCACTGGACTAGAGCAATTTCCTCTGCTATCTGCTGGTGATTACTACAAATGCCATGTAAAACAGTGCTCACACAGGTCACTCTGATCAGCATTTGTTTCCATTCTCATCTTTCCCAACCCGTAACCCCACCTAGCTCAGCATTTTGCAACAGGCTCTTCAGCAAGTAAAGTTTACCAGTCCGTGGTAAATCTGTGGAGAATTGCACCTAGGAGAAACACAGCAATTCAGTGAGCTTTTCACGGGAAGGATGAAGACAAATACATAGGTCGCTGGCAGCAGGCTACCAAATCCAGAGCTTTCCAGCTGAAGCCTGGTGCTTTCAAGTATCTGACTGTGTGGGGTCACAGAAGCTGGGTGGGATCAGTGTTTTGAGGAACAAAGCAGGAAGTCTGCAGACTTCGCAGTGAATGCAGAAAAACATGAAAAATGGGTGGGATTCTATGACACCAAATTGGTGCAGATTCAGCAACCTGCTAGACACGGTGCTGCTGATTTCAGGCCGCTGCAATAAAACCTCTCAGGGCCCAGCACGGCAGGGACTGTGAAGCTGCTCGGTAGTTTCAGGCACGGGTGAAACATGATACCCACACGCCCTTAAATCCCAGGCACAATTCAAAATGGCTTTTTTTTTTAAGAACAATAAAATTACTGACTTTTTTAAAATTGGAGGACTCCATCTCCCACTGCTGTTGGTGGCAGGCACAGCAATTGCAACTGGAATTTCACTGAAAGAGAATTACCATGATTAAAAGACAAAACTCTCCCTTCCCAAGCTGAATCTGCTGGTATGAGCAAAGCTTTTAAACACTGCCCCTGCTTCCAAGCAGTGGAAGAGGCTTTTGGCCCTCCTGCCCTCACTTACAGCGGTGCTGACTGAGGCTAGGAGAAAAGCCAGATCTCTGCCTAGGGATTCCTAACGAAACCCCCCGCCTTCCCACACCAGCTCCTTTCCAAGAGGTGTTTTGACTTCCGTTCATTTCTAGTCCCACTAACATGAAAGAGTTCTTCACCTCCATTAGAAAGACAATTTCAGTGAGAATCCCAGATCAGCCGAATGATGATTGGTGATGGAGACAGATTCACATAAGCCATTCAGGTAAGCTTAACTCAGTTTACAATTCAAATACTTTGGCCATCATAGTTCTTCCCCTTTTTATCTCCAGCTTAAATGATGCCAATAAAAACATATATGGCCCAATGAAACACTCTAGTAATGTTTTCCCCAGCCCACTGTAGCTAGTAGAAGTCTCCCACAAGCTATCACTCTCCTCGGCACGCACAAGAGTTCCCTGTGTATCAGTGCTAAGTGGCTATGTTATTTTCACCACTGTATGACTCAGGTTCCCGAACACAAATGTCTTAGTAAACTCGGCAGCTATCTCTACCTTTCCTCAGAGTGATCTTCAGATTAGGAGTGAAATGAAAAGTCATGAAACAAACTTTTTTTTTTTGTTAAAAAGCTAGCTTTATCCGTGCAAGGACTGTAGCCTTTACTTAGGCAGGAAATAAACATATGAGAGTTGGGCAGACTATAAAACTGTAATTACCTTTTAAAAATACTGCTAACAAGCAAATCAGCCACAGCCCGGAACAGCAGCAGATCAATACCGCGGTAAAGCTAAAAAGATTCTGCTGCTGGCCTCTTGTCAGCAGATGCACACTGTGACGGGGTCCCTGCAGGCCTCCCAACAACCACGCGCAGCGGAGCGCGGCACAAAGGCGACCGAGCTTCCACACGCTCCCGCTTCCCCACGCAGCCGCCCCGCGGCCCATCAAGCCGCCCGTTAGGCACAAGCCCATCCCGGGAAGGATCCGGAGGTCTCCCGCCACCCTGGCGGAGGCGGCGCCAGCGCGGGGCACGTGCTGCTCTCCAGCTCCGCTCCGCTCGCTGCTTGGCGGCGGCGGCATCGCCCACACCGATCAGGAACCTGGCATGTCCTCTGCTCAGCAAACACGACTCACCTCAGAATTAAGCCGCCAGTGAGCTGAGGTGGCTGAAGTCACAAGATTTTGCCATATAATAGAAAACTTCTCTTCACATGCCTTAAAAGTTGTTCGCTGATGTATCACAGCAATGCTGTACTAACAAGTATTTTACGTGGTCATATATTTCCTAAATATTTCATAGGCTTTCTACAAATCACAACGATAGGTTTAGTTTAAACTACATTAAGTAACAGGGACACACGAGATACATGACAGTGCATTTCCCTCTGCTGATATGCTCATGTATCAGCAAAACAATAAACTTAGGAAAGCTTTCAGAAAGCACACATACACCACCACCTTTTTAAGGGTAAATATGTGATGCATGGCAAAGTTTTGTAGTCTTCCAGTTCTGCAGCCATTGTGTCCGTGAAGGATGTAAGGAAAGAATAAGGTTCTACTTGCAATGATAAACAGTGTCTGCATTACTGTTGTCATTACTCACTTACAGCCATTGGCTTATTATCATGCTAGCACTTAACTCAGGGCATGCTTTAAGTGGCAGTTCTGCTGGTTGTCTTCTCCTGTAAAATGTACAGCACCAGAAACCAATGCATCCTCAATACAAAGTCAATCAGTTCTCAAAAACCTGTGCTTAATTGTTTTGATTTAACTACCTTGATTTATTCTAGAACACCAGAAATGCTAAATGGCTTCAGGTCCTTCAGATTCGAATGAATCTGGTTCACTACAAATACCTTTTAGACAAACAATCACTCTGAAACTTGAACCTATGCACTCTGTAAGAATCCTGTAGAACAAAGCAGTGAGTGACCACACACGTAAAGACATTACCTTTCTGAGGAACACAAGCAAGCCTTACATTTGGCATTTGCTGCCTTGGGAGAAGTCTCCTTGCACACAGCACGGAGCGTGCCTACGTTTGCGCGCTGCCTCTCGAGCGTAACTGCTGAGGCAGCACCACGGTGATGCACAACAACAACAGTGCAGCTCAAGGTCCTTTCTGCAGAGGACCTGAGCCGCAAAAAGGCGGCCGCCTGGAGACGGCGAGAAGGGGCAGGGGACACAGGCCATGGGCCCAGGCCTGGATGAACGCCCCTGAGGAGGTGGCTGGGCTGCGCCCGGGCCGGCGCTGCGTGGGACGGGCCGCGCGGTGGCCAGTTCTGCCGAGAGGGGCAGCCGGGGCGGCCCGCGAGCGTGGGGCTGTGTGGGGCTGCGCGGGGCTGCGAGCTCGGGGGGCTCCTCGGCGGCGCCCCGGGGAGCCCCTGCAGCCCCGCCAGGCTGCCCAGAGCCGCGGAAACTCACGGCGGGGCCGGGGGCAAGGCGGGAAGAGCACAAGCATCCCGCGGATGCAAGAAGGGCTGACTAGGTCTCAGCAAGTTGGGCAGATAATTGTGAGCCACGGGCTGGCCAGGCCTCCTCCACATTATTCAAGGTATGCTTCATTTCATTTTTAATATAAATATCTGTGTTACGCTGTGTGCCTGCGGTTTCATATTCCCAGGAGGGAGAGTAGGGAAGAAATACCTGTAAAGGTGACTACAGGGCTTAAATTTTAAGTCCCTAAAGCCTGGGAGCTTTAGGTATGGGCTTGAGCCATATGTTTTATTTATTTTAGGAAGGGTCCCCTAGACATATTATTGAACCAGCCTTGGTTACTGTTATTGATATCTGACATAAGGTTATACTTAATCACTATCATTTAGTACCACTACTAGGAGGAATCTGAAAAATCCAGTCTGACCAGCCAATCTACCAATATGGGAAATCCTTTCCAGACCCCAACAGGCAACTGCATAAATAAAGCACACAGCAAAATATCCAACCAACGAATAAGCTGTCATATAAACAAGCCAAACGAGCCAGCAAAAACCACACCGGCATGTACAGCAGGAGAGCCACCAGCACGAGGCATTTGAACGAGGAGAGCAAATGCACTTTCCTGCAAGGCATCAGGAGCCAGAGGGAGGCAGAGCAGCTGAGCTGGAGGCTCTGCCTCCCTCTTCACAGCCACGCACGGAAGCAGTAGCTGAAACCTTTTTAGGAACCGCAAAGGAACAAACATACCCGCGTAGTGTCAGGCTTGGGAACGCACGGGAGAGCAGACAGCTCTCCTCTGCCTTTGGAGCAGGGAGGCTCCGACTTCTTCTGTGCTGGACCCATGAACAGCCCATTCAGCAAGGAGGATTTCACAGTCATCAAATTGAGTTTAGATTTTTTAAAAAGTGAATTTGTACCTATGGCACCTACATCTTCCAGCAAAGTGGGAGAGACTTTACAGGAAACTATGGCCTTTCTTAGCAAGCTAAATATCACATTTTATTTCCTCATGATTTTGCGAGAGGTGCAGCAGCAGAAGTGACTAGGGATGTGACTGGCTCCACAAGTACTACAATTCTCCTCTACGTGTGACAATCACCTCCAGCAACATTCTGCTGGCTTCACACCTTCACTTTTAGAAACCCAAAGAATTTACATTGTTAGAGAACAACTGATCCTTGTCTTTGGGCAGAACTTGAAAGAGAATAAACGGATATAACTTAATTAAATCTCTAAGAATCAGAAGTGTGAAGTCAAGAGTTCACACCAGACCAGTTTATACCCATGAAGGACTCAGTCCATTAAGTGTCTCTGTGCACTCGCTCCCATCACGTAGGTTCCAAATTAGATGTTTTCCAATATCAGTATTAAATGGCATTTCTTTCTTTTCCAGCTTCAGAGTTGCTGAATCTGCATTCCAGACTGAGCCTCGAAAGACATCATATCCACTTTGGCCTTTCTGAGAATCTGAGACAAGTAAAACTCATGCAGATCATGTACACCATAGTTACATTAAAAAAAAAAAATTAACAGACTAGTAACAGATGCTTCAATCACAGTGTTGCATATAGTAACCATCCCCTTTTCCCACAAGATAAGCCCGTAATTACTATGTATTTACATGGGGGACTCATATCTTAGACATGTGGCTGCAATGACAGTTTTTGTCTTTTTTTTCTGTTAGTGTTGCTACATTTTTGTTTTTAAAGGAAAAAGAAAGAATCTACAGTATTTTTAAAAAGCACACATGCTGAAGTATTTAGTAAGAAATTAGTGGGCAAATCTGTCAATGGAAAGTTCTTATATGCCACTGAATGTGGTTTTAAAACACAAGAATATCCACTAGCTTTGTGATACTGCTCATATGCACAGTACTCTTGCTCCAGAATGTTGCTAACTTTATACATTTTGGAGAAGGTGTATTTTTTTTTTTTCTACACAGACTTACGTGTCTGGTTTGGGAATAGCAACTGTTGGGTTGACCTGTTGTGACTGACCGAACGGCTCACGACACCGCACGCGGTCCAGGTGAAACCAACGCTGCAGCTCGAGCTCAAGCACAGCTCCAGTCAGTCACAGAGAAGAGGAGATCACGAGGGAGCCAAAAAACTGGTGCACAGAAAGAAAAGGGAAATGGAAAGAGAAAGATGTGGGGAGGATGATAACTATTGTGAAAATAACTCCTTGTGGCATTTAACTATTTTGTTTTGGTATTCATTTTCCCATTTCAACACCAGGATGAAAGGAGGGTGGTAGTTTCTGCCTCCCCTTGTCAGGATCAGTTCTCATGGCTGAGAGTAGGTCATGACCACAAACCTCTCCCTGGCTGCTTTGACAATCCCGTTTGGAGCCACAGGATATTGCAATTGCAGGAGTAAGTTGGGAGCAGCAGAGAGACAAGTGAGTTGGATTTAACCTGGTTAGCACAGTACCCTGCAGGATGAGTTTTAGACACCTGTAGAAGCAAGAAATTTGGTATCACTTATTCACATTACCTGACTGCTTTTCAATACATGCATATCCTTAAATAGGTTCATAAATAGAGTCAGGAAAGTGGTTTCCTACAAGCCTTGCAGAACTCCTGTGTTACAGCTGCCCACATTTCCTAGCCAAACCTCAAAAACAACAAGACATTTTCACCTATTCAGCTTTTGACAGCTCATCCTGGGATAGTCTTTTGTCCTTCTGATTTTTGCAGCTCCTCTGCACCTGGTTCTTTTTATTTTATTTATTTATGCAATGTCTTTAACCTTTCCTTTGGGATAGAGCTTTCTCATCCCTCTTCCCAGCTTCCTGTGGAGAGCCTGGGTAGGGCCATCCTTGATTCCCCTTTCCTCTTCATTTCACACCTTATCATTGACCGAATCCATCCTAACATTAAAACCAATGTACGACATCTCCCAAGGCTACTGACACACTCAGCTACTTTTCTGCCTGAAATCCAACCCAAAATTTTGCTTTGTTTTGCTTAAGATGGTATATGGCACGATAAAAAAAAAAAAAAAAAAAAAAAAAAAAATCCAGGTCACTAACAAAAAATAATAATAATAAAAAAATCAACACGCAAAAGCCAAAAGGAAAAGAAACAGTCATAGGAAATGAGAGGGAGACATGCAGATGACACACAGCATGTCAGACAGAAATAATAACACAAAGCCAGGAAATTGTTGTCCCCTAGCGATGACTTTGGCCCACGACCACGCATAGCGCTGCTCACCCCACCTCCCCGGCTTGCCTGCGTAGTTAACTGTGGTGCCTGCTACAGTTTGCTCAATTTCACAGGAATTCCACTTGCAGAGCTTAAGGGCAACAAGCCTTAGCACAATTATTTCTTTACGGTGGATGTTGTCTCAAGTGCAGGACTAGCTCATTTTTATCGCCTTTCGCCTCCTCATCGCTGACATCAATGGGAAATAACAGTCTGTGCAACTCTGCAAGCACATCTGCGAGCAAGCCCAATGCCAGGAGATAATGCAGCGCTCCGGACCACGCTCCCTTGCCCTTGAGCGAGGCAGCGGAGTGACGCAGAGCCCGTGGGCTCGCTGCCCCGCTCCCTGCGCCCACGCTGCAGGGCAACGCGCACACGAGAGTCCGGCTTCCAACGCCTGGCTGCAAAGAGCTGCAAAAGCAACACCGGCTCACCAGGCTTTCCTTGCACTCTCATCCGGGCGCGGATTTCTTACTTCATTTTCTTTATTACTTCTTATTTTCTTGCTAGCAGATTTCTGGAATAACGTATTGGGTTTTGATTTAAAACTGAAGTGTTTCGCAGTAGCATTAACAAGACAAGCAAAAGCAAACCCAAACAATTCAGTGGTCGTTAACATTTGATGTGCAAACACGCTTTTAAGAAACAGCAGGAATTTTGGCCTAAATAAAAGTAGAAGTAAGGAAAAGCAGCTGGGAGGGAGGAACAAGAAGGCTCATAAGCCTCTGCCAACAACTGCTGCAGCTTTTACAAGCCTGCTTGCTTTACTCCCCATTCAAATAAAAGTGTATTTTGCTACTGTCAGTAGCATTTATGCACTGTCTTAAAGCTGAAAACACACTGGCTACACAAAGTTAGTTTTCCACTCAGCACAGCTTGTGCAATGCATACGCAGGAGAAAACAGGGTGTCGTGCTAAAACTTAAGTTTCTTTTTAAAAATAGCCCCGAGACTGACCTTGCACCCTCTGTGCTCACGAGTAGTCACTTCAGGTCACTAATCATCATTCAGCTATTTGAAAGCACTGCATGGGCATCCATTTATCAGTGGGAAAATTCAGGCTTGTAAGGACAAGTCCAGCAATAAGGATTTACAGGATCAGGTCCTAATTTTTATCTGTCATATTTAAATTGATTTAGAACTAAGTACCTTCAGAAGCCTGGGGAAAAATAGAGTACACAGACATATGAATTCAATTGGCTCCGGAAAGCTCAGAATAGAAATGTAAGTGAGCAGGAACAGTAAGCTCAGTGCCTGTTCAGAAGCGCCAGATTCAGCAACCATGTATTCTACAACTGTCCAGCCTGCCTCACCTTTCTCTTGCTCAAAACCACACTTCAAAACAAAAGACATAACAGCAGGCAACACAGACCAATGTAAGTGCTTAAGAGTGTGTGTTTGTATTAGGTATAAATACACGAATGTTTCTGTACAGGAGGGACAAATTGACCCAGTTCTGTTCAAACCACCACTTTTATCATCCTTAGTTAAGACTTAAGAGCCTCAGGAAGAGAGCGGCATTTTACACGGAGCCAGTTTCTCTGGCCGGGAAGGAGAACAGTGTGACCCAGGAGGCCTTTGCACGGAGCACACGGTGCCTCTTTCTCGAGCTCTTCCCCTGCTTTGAGCAGACGCTGAAATCAGTGAATCTGCCTGAAAGTCAGGGGCTTGAGCACACATACTGCAGCCGGCTCCAAGCACCTAAGCCAGCCCTCACAGGAACCCAGAGCAATTCCATGCTTTTATTTGCATGAGCTACACCCGTTTTGTTACGTTTCCCAGCAGTTCAGCTCTCTACAGGAATTCATTCCTCTTTTGCAATGAAGTGACACACACACACACACACACACACACACACACACACACAGAGAGCAACAACCCCCCCTTTCCCCGGTTCACTGTGCGGTGTGTGAGTGTTCAGGGCCGGCACCGTCGTGGGCGCAGCCCGAGCACAGGCACCTCGGCACTAGCCGGGAAAGGCGGCGGGGGCCCGGGCCGAGCGGCGAGCGCCGCGCTGTGCCGCACCGCGCCGCGCCGCCGAGCTGGCCGCGGAGCGAGCGGGACGCAGCTCGGCACGCGCTGTGAGCGCCGCAACGAGGAGAACGCGCCCGCCGCTCAACTAAAGCCCGGGGCAGCTCTGCTGCAAACGGCACGTTAGAAGCATGGAGGGAAGGAAAAACCCTCACTGTGGGTGCAAGACAGTGAGCAGCACCAAAACTGAACCTGGTTTCACAGAGAGGCCAGGCCGCCGCTCGCACGGCGCTCTGCGACCCTCGCACCCCAGAGCAGCCCCCGCAGCACAACGCGAGCAGCAGGGTAAGCTGCTGTCCCGGCTGGTGCACAAAACCAGCACAGATCAAAACAGCTTTGTTAACGGTGGGAATGCACCTCGCTTGTCCAAAACAAAAATTAAAACCCTATAGTGATGAGTGGCTGCAAGGAGACACCCTTACAATAATCAATCACCAATCAGTGCTAGAAAGTGCTTATTCTGCTGTTATACCAGGAGCTTCATTACTCCACGTGCTCTGTCCTCAAGGGAGGACAGATAAGGGCTTCTTGCAAGGAATAAAGCAATAGTTTCCATGCAGTAGAAGCATTTAGTTCTGGAAAAACAACAACAGGAGAAAAATACCAGACAACTTGCTCTGAACCAGCAGCATTACTGAAGGCTCTTTGTTAATCATCACCTCCTTATGTCTTTTAAGCAATGCAGAATGACAGCTTTCCTAGCCTAGGCAAGGTGAAAGGGAATTTTAACCTGCTGCGAAATATTCTGGCTTGGAGCATTTATAACTTAATATTGCCTCCACAAAATGACAGGGAACGCCACGCTGCTCCGAACCCTGACAGTGGAAACTGACCCAGGGAAATGTGTGCCCTTTCCAAGCAAGCGGAGGGCTACTTTAAGCTCCATGTCAAAAAACTATTTAAGTATATTAAAAGGTTGATAATAATATTCATTTCAGGTAAAGGCTACGGATCTAAATAAAATTCATCAGTGCACAGGCAATATCAGAATGCCAAAGCAGTTTGAATCTGTAGATGAATTTTTTACATTCTAATTCGAAACTCTCGGGATCTGCAGATGATAATATTAAATCCCCGGGAAAAGGATAGCGGGGGGGAGGGAGAAAAACCATTTCTGCTGTTTATTTTTGAAGCATAGGCATTTTCTTTCCCCTAAGTGAGCCTACAACCATCCTGGCACCTATTCTGCACCACTAAATAACAACTGGATGCTCATGCTTGGAAAGCTGGGTGAGGGAAGCAATTTAAAATTTATTTTCATAGTGGAAAATAGGTTTTGCCAAAATAGTTTCAGTTTATGAAAGGAGAGAACAGCTGTATTTGGTTTATAATAAATCTTTCACAAATCAGTAAAAGCAAATAGACAGCACAACTGTAACCCATAAAAGTGGAAAATATTAAACAACAGACAGAGAAGTTGTTAAACTTTCCCACAGATGCTTCTGGTAAAAAGCCTCTGCAGAGTATGTCCATGAAATGTGCACGGAAAGCGAACCTGAAGGCTAGGGGCTCTGCAACAAGGCAGAATTACTTCTTATTAGAGGCACATCCTCTTAAAGAGCCTATCCTGGCTACGGAGGAAGGTGTCTCCAGCAGCTTCCTGCTCCCGTTACCGACTGTCAGGGCAGAACAACCACCGGGGAGGCTGGAACAGCCACCGGGGAGGCTCTGCCGGGGAGGACGAGGGGAGGCCCAGGCCCGTCGCTCATTGCGCCCGGCACCGTCAGCGCGGCTCGCGGCGCCCGAGCTCTGCACGGCGGCGCTTTCCCCACCGTGTCTGTGTGTGTGTGTGCATGTTCCTTACGCATGGTATGTGTGTGTGTGCGCGTTTCTCACGTCCCTGCTGCTGCTGCTGCTGCCGCCCCTGTTTCCGCGCGAGGGTTTCACTCCGACGCGGCTCGGCCGCTCGGCGAGGCAGAGGCCGGGTGCAGCTTCACTTAAAGCAAACGGACAAACAAAAATAGTGGTAACTTCTGCACAGAGCTCAAGACCACCCCCGCCAGACTGATTTTTCTTTAAAGATAGATACTTGAGCCTCCGCAATGAGCTTGCTCCAAAGCCTGCCAAAGCAATGGGCATTTTTCCACTTGCTTCCACCACTTCGAATCAGGCCCACTTTTTGCAAATGAAGTCCCTATTTTTAGTAACTTTTCACAGCACTTTCAGCTCTAAAAGGAGCCGCACTACGCTACATACCTGAATGCAGTTGCTTAATTTACAAAACTGACTGGATGTGCAAAATAAATCAATGCTTTGCAGGGCTCAGAGGATACCAGCTTCCCAACGCTGCGCGGCGCTAGGGAAACTGATCTAAGACCTGACTCCAAGCAAAACGAAGCCACTGGAAACATGAGCAATACTTTGCGGCTCATCCACGGGTATTTTTATTCCAACCACATTAACTCTTCAATGTGTTTTTGAGAAAACAGAGATTTGGTGCCAGAAGCCATGTGAAAAGACAGGTATCAGCACAGAAAAATGCAGCTGTTTCTTGCTGCCCATTTTGAGATGGGTTACTCTATTTAAAAAGAGAATATGGAAGAAGAGAAAGGTCTAATACAGGCCAGGAAGGCAAGCAGGAGCATCCACCCCGGCGACTTACTGGTACCTTGTCTCTGGACGTGCTGGTTGGCAGAGGGTGCACGTGGCTGCGAGGGCACACAGATTCCTTCCCCCCGAAAGCAGGCGAGGATTCCCGGGAGGTCAGGGAGAGGCGGAGCGGAGCCCACCTGGCTGGGGTGACACCGGGAGCCCCCGCCGCAGGGCTGCGCCGGAGCCCACGGCCACGGCGGCGCCTCCTCGCGAAAGCCCTACCCATAGCTGGCCGCCCTCCTTGAAACCAAACCAAACCCTCACAGCAGCTGCTCACACGAGCAGAACTCCTGTCCTCCTGAAGCTGGAAACGGCGGCCTGTCAGTACCTGTGGAGAGCATTAACACGGATATTCAGTGTCGGCTAGACCACCTGGGACACCACTTTTGGCCAGATGTTGTAGATATCCAAAATATCTAAAACGACGTAAGGTGGCTCTGTTTAGACATATCATACAAAACCACTATGCAGCATTGTTAAGAAACATTACAAAATGTTATAGAATATAAAGCATTTGTTGAAAAGGATTCAAATCTTGTTCTGAAGAAAACATTCTTAATTTTCTCCTTGGCTTTTCTGGAGTGAATATTCTTGTAACATCAGATGGCTTCAAAACACTCAGACAACCTCTACTTGAAGTGAATCAAGGGGCCTCGGGCCAATATCTTCTGTTACATTTTCCCTGTTTGTCCTAGAGCACAGGATATCCCACGCACTGAATGAGGAAAAGTTCTTGAGCAAAATATTACTATAATGAGATAACGATAATAAAAACATTTTGCATTCTCAGTTGGTGTTTATTCAGTTGAAAGTTAAATCCCAAGGCACATGCATGAAAGAGCTGTATTAAAGAAGCCTCCATTTTAATATTTACTAACTTCTTAGGGCCTGACTTGGCAACCATCGCAACATTTTTTCAACCATGGGGTTTTCAAAGGCTTTGCAACCCTTGAGAAGGATTGGGTGGAGCTCTGGGTGGATTTCCTTCTTTTGTTTTCAAGAGGTTTAGGAAAGAAATCGCACCATGGAGCATCGTACTGATCCACAGGATCCATGGTATTGGATCCAGCCATGCTAAATTTCCATGCACTGTATCAAGGCTGGGAATGAATGGACACTATGCGTCAGGCTGCTCTTCTTCCTCAAACCACATGTAGAATGAGAAGCAGCAATCGCAGGGCGCTGCATTTTGCCACTAACTGCAAATAGCAGCTAATGGGGGATCTGCCCAACAGGCAGCCTCCCTGGCCGGAGCGCTCCGCGCTGCGCTGGTGCCTCCCCATCCGGCCTCTCCCGCTCCGCTGCGCGGGCGGCGCATCCTCTCCGAGGGCACCGCGCTCAGAGGGCTCCCCTGGCCAGCTCAGAGAGCCCCTCCCTGCCTATTTAGCACAGTCCTTTGCTGCTCAGCGTTAAACATCACCTGCATTTTCAGTACTCTCCACACAGAGACCATTTACGGGGCCTTTCGACAGAGGCCCTGCCAATTCCCATCTCAAGATCACTTCTGCATCCCCCTGATCTTTGCAGATACCCAAAGATTGCTCTCCAGATGAAATACATTTTTAATGATTCGTTTTCCATTGCTGGCCTGTCCCACCCTGGAGAGAAATCAAAATGCTTCTGCTAAACCTGCGTTTCGTCCCATTAGAAATATGACTGCCGACATTCCAAGCTTCTTCTAAGGAAAGATACTTAAATGTAGCTTCTGTTGCAAGAGAGCTATCAGATAGGTCCTCCAGACAGAACCAGAGCGTTTCTGCAACCCGTGGCCGTCTCTGTGGCTTCCCTGGAGATACTTCTCAGGTGATATTCGCAGTCCCTGGACCCTGGAGAATGTACCCTAGCACAGCACAGGCATACAAACTGCAGAAAAGCTGACTGCTTGCTACATACCTGATGAAGGGATTGCAGAAATGGGTGCACAAGACCGATTTCTTTTTCACTTCTTTTTCACTTCACTTTTTTTTTTTTTTTTTTTTGCTATTTCTTTTTCAGATTTCTGAAAACTAGTATTCTAAAGTAACTCCATTACGAAAGAACCAAATTCATCAGAAAAAAATATCATTTGTATGACAGGACAAAGACTCATCGCTCAGATCTGACCTTTACTCATACAGTACTCATAAAATCACCACCACTTTTGCCTGGGTAAAGGCAGTAAGATTTGGTGGAGCAAGTGATGAGGCTGAGCTGCAGCCCACAACACTGACACCAAGGCCTCCACATTCAGCTGTGGCAGAAAAGCACTCATTTAACATTTTACAAGAGATAAAGTTACTCTTCTGAGGAGACTGTCCCTTTATTTTCAAAACCAGCCTTCCCTGTATTCCTGGAAGCCACTGGAACTCAATCAGGACCTCATCTGGAAGGATTGACTTGAGCCATTGATTCCTGAGGTGCTGGATTAAGGCAGTAGGAGAGGGGCAGATGCATCCCTTTTGTAGATTTGTCTCTCAGCTTCTATACCGTGGAAGTCATTTCTACATTTTCAATTTCTTTTCTGGTTAGCTTTTGAGAGAGAGAAAACGTTTTTCTCTTTAGCTCTCAGATAACAAGTGGGTGAATGAAGAGGCTGCTCCAGTGAAAATGGAATCAAATTTGGCAATGTGATGAATTCCCTTGCTTTGTCTCATGTTTTGGTTTTATTTTAGGTTTATACTAAATCATTACTTTTTGAACAGATACACTGGAAATGGCTTCAAGCTTTTATAGACCACCAACAGATTTTACTACTCCAATTACTGTTTAGATACCTAAGAAGGTGCTAGAATGTTGCTTATCTAATGCAGTGCAATAGCTCCAAAAAAGTTATTAGATTTAGCCATAGCGACTATGAGCATTACTTACTCTACGAAGCACGTTAAAGCTCTATAAAGGAAACTTTTCCCTCCCTGATCTTTTACAGAGACCATTATGTACCAAGCCATAAGAGCAAGCTACAGAAACTCAATGTACCCAATAAGTGAAGAATTCATAGAACTGA
>JAVCKT010029687.1:0-24485 GCA_032273925.1 Rhynchotus rufescens | reverse complement strand
TAAAATAAAATAAAATAAAATAAAATAAAATAAAATAAAATAAAATAAAATAAAATAAAATAAAATAAAAATAAAATCTGTTCTATTATTTACTCCTGAATGCATTATACAATTTTGAAAAGACTTCATCCAAAACTTAGTCTACTCTGCATGAAGTTCTTACCTACTCCAGCAGACATTCTTTATACTTTGGTAGGAAATTCTGTATAAATAAAAGCAACCTATATTTCAGATATCCATATACTCTTTATGAAAGGACAATAAGCAATGAAACTTTATTCCTTTTCCTTAAAATATGAAACCCTTCTTCCTCTGCTTCAGCAGTAACTCAGCATATGCAGAATATTCTCCTGACTGATGATTAATGCAATCTATACATTTACATCCCACTACATAAACAAAGCTTTACAGGACATACATTGGATTTCATCCCTGATTGCTCAAGAGTAAATCAAGCATCTTGTCCCCAGTCTGAGGGACCTTTGGAGAGGCAAAAGGAAGCCAAGAGCTGAACCTTTCTTTCTTCAGGCTTTGAACCTCAAGGCACGGGCATTTAGGAGAATTTGCAGTAAGCTGTAGGTTGAACACCTCCACATTACAATATAGGAGGAGCAATATAGTAGGTTGAACATACAATATAGGAGGAGCAATCTCCTATAATCTGTGAACCTAAAGGATATAGAGAGCACCCTCAGACTTGATTCTCCATGTGGACACAACACAACAGGACACAAACCGCTTGCACCAGTAAGTTAGGTACACCCACAGTAAAAGCTTAAACAATGCAAACTTCTACATTAAAATTAAAGAAAAAAACCCACACTGTCAGCAAAGCTGGACCACAGCCATGGCATTTTTATTTCTCAAACCTGTATAAAGAGGAGTTCTCAAGAACACAGCCCCGGAGTGTCCGTAAGGCTCAGAAATGCCTGCACGGAGCTTGCAACGAGCCTCAGCGCGGAGACATGTGGCGCTGAGGAACTGGCAAACGCGCCTTCCCCACTCCTGGGCCAAGCCCTTGTCATTAGGTTATCTTCCAAGGATGCAACTCCAGGGAAGGGGAAGACACAGCTTAACTTCTACCACACCTGTGCATATTTTGGTCCATAATCCAAACCTGGCTATCCAAATCACAGCTACCAAGAGAGAACAGGCCTTTGAAAAATTCCCATTATCTGAAACACTAACAGGTGTAAATTATTCAGTGCTCTCATTCTGTCTAGCTAAGTCAGGATGTGGCCTGTGACAAAGCCAGCCTCTCTTGCTAGCACCACCTTTTCCACATTTTTGTATTCAAATATCTAGAGAAAAACCTGTTCATAATTCCAAGTAGGACAGATATACTCAATATACTATAGTCACATTTGCTTATATGTTTTTATATATTTGATATACAATCAATAAGTGTATTTGACACTTATTATAGCCATAAACAAGAAAATTCTGAATATTCACCTAATTCTACATATCAAGAAACTTTTAAGCAATGAAACATACCTTTAATAGTGCTATTTCTAACGAGGAAGGCACAAGCAGTTGTTCTTAAACCTATGAGCAAGTAAAATCAATAAGAATCTTTACAAAAACAGCAGTGAGCTCCAGCAAGTGCCCTGCATGGACAAAACCACAGGGTAATCTCAAATTCGGAGGTGGCAGTTACAAGAAAGCATTTTTTCTTACAACTTACTAAAACTCAGTATTTAAGGAAGAGCCCAGATCTTCCTCCTTTGCACCAAGGAATGGTGCCCTTTCCAGTAAGGGCAACCAAGCCATTAACACTCTGGTCACAGGCACAAGGACACTGCAGGGAAAAGGGGCTGGAGAAAGGGAGGACAGCCGACAGACCACAGCATCTATCTACTCCCATTGCACAACTTTGAGGGGGGCAGCTGAGACAGGAGGTGGCTCCTCTCCAAAAAAAATCATATATATTCCCCTGGGATCTTCGGTTCGAAGACGTTCTGGTGCTGTCTTTGTTGCTTGTGAAAGAGGCTGCTGTCCCAGAATCTGGGCCAAAGCGCATGTATAAATACCAGGTCCCAGAACATAAAATATGCAACAAAATACTGTCGTAATGCATTAGCATCTCGCCAACTCGAGGTACGCTCCTGAAAGGAATAACACAACGGCAGATCAGATTGCCAACTTTAACAACTCCTTTAAAAAAAAGAAATGTCCCAGAAAATAACATCTTCCAGCGTTGCAGCTCCTGCACAGACCAATGAGTGCAGAAACACAAGGTGTTTTGCACTGAAGAACGGGGAGTAATAAATCTTACTGCTTGGAGCTTTGCACTGATTAATGCTCCTGGAAACCACTGTAAAGCAAATGTGTTTGGAGCAATAGTTTTTGTTGTTTAACTGTTAAATAATCCCTGAACCTGGTACGAGGAAGCAGTTGAAAGGAGCTCAGCAAACCCCCTGCCTCTTCCCAGGCAATTATTTCTCTCAAAATACCCAACTCACATTTTAAGCATAAAACAAGGTGCTGCTTTGTAGGCAGCAAGGTTTGCTTAGTGTAGTTTGAATATTCTTGTGATATTCTGGGCTGGAATCAGCCTATGAAGGGACATGCTATCCACACTGCGCCTTGGCTATTGCTCATACCGACTGCACTCTCTCCACATCCCCAACCCTGACTTTACACATAATGCAATACAGACCTAAGCTATTACAGCTCATAGCACAAGCCCCATAAAGCCTTAGTGCAAAAACTTCTAGTTTCATTTACTGCAAAGGGAAAAAATCATAAATTCACTGCAAGCTTGAAACTTTTCCATGTGGATCTCTTCTCTGGCACACATTTACAAAGCGGCTTGTATGCAGCGCTCAGAAAGAAGGTGATGCTAAACAGATTCAAGCACTGAGTGCTTTTTATTGTATAAAAAGCTACCTTCATCTTTCACTAGCACGTAGGGATTTTGTTATTTTAAGCTCTTCAAAAATCCATGTAGCTTAGCTGAGGGGAGATCAACAGTGGTGCTGGCCACACTGCATCCCTGCATAATCCTGTTACCCTCATTTGATATTTACCTCCTCATCTCCAGCATTTCTTTCCTTTCTAGAAGGTGTTTTACGCTGAATCTTTTGATGTGTTTGTGTTCTTTATTCTTAATTTAAAAAAAAAAAAAAACAAAAACAAAAGCTCAATTTGTCAAAACATTGACTCCCCTCCCTTACTTAGCATTTGAGGTTAATTTTAACAAATTTCTGGGTGCTGCAGGTAACGGGTGACACATCTCATTACCACGAGAGGTGTTCTGCCCTGCCCAGAGAAGCCTCCTTCCACACACGTTATTCCTCTTGGCAGGTGTTCTCTTACCCTACACATGAAAAGGGCTGGAAGGCCGGCAGGCAGCAGGATTGTTTTTGTTTAATAAACACGGTTTCCTCGCAGGGTGAAGTTCACAGATCTGAAAGGGTTTTCTCTCACAAGCAAATCTCCGAGAAAGATCCTCCTCTATTTCAGTCCATGAGAAGGATTTTTACCGTGTCCTCAGAAGCAGCACAATTGCAGCTAACCTGCACTGGAAGGTATTTCTAATCAGCCTCCAGGATGGCATATCCAGTGCAACAGAGATACCTAATTTACACTGGTTGCACTGTATCCCTTCCGGAGCATTGGCCCTGCTTCCAGCAAGGACACACCACCTGACACTGGAAATGCATTTTAATTCTAGCATTAAGGAAGCAGTGCAATGTTCCCTGAACTAATAGATTGATTCAATTTCTGCCTTATATCCAAAACATGTTTAAAAGCAAAGCACTATTTCAAGATACATTTAAAGAAGAATGCAAATCTTATTACCTAAGGCCTCGCTTCTCTGCTAGAAAGCTAGTAAGCAGATTAACACTTGGAAGGCAGAGTGTTCACTGCAAGCAATTGCTACATTAAATCACTTTAAAGCAGTCCATTGAAAAGACACTACAAAGCAGGTAGCCTCTTCCTTCAACCTCATTTGAGCACCAATAACAACTATGGGTTATATTCTGTGATAACTGAAATAATTGCCCATATCAGTAACCTTCAAACAGCTCTCAGGCCTTTAGAGGAGACACATAACACTTTCCACATAAGAGAGCACTAGCAATACATAATACCACGCTGAAATTAAAGACCAATACTGTTGATTCCAGCCTTACCTGGCTATTCCAAAGGGCATCTGTGGATCCTAAACTGCCTTCCTCCATTTCAGCCCAATTAACCAACTGGAGAGCAAGAAAAAAACGGCTGTTCTACAGAAGAAATCCTGGTAACAGCAATCCCATTCCCAGGCACGGAGGGTATTTTCTACAGGGGTTGCCCGCTGGGCCCCGCTTGTGCGGCTCCAGTTGCCAGGCTCTTGCCCTGGTTTGGCACTGCTGCGTGACCACCGCTGTCTCTTCCTCTTGCCAACGTAAGGGAAGGGTTTTAGAAGGATGTTCTCAAGCTCTTAGGCTGTTCCTACCAGCTCCATACAATTGCCTGCCTCTGCTCTGCTAATCAAGGGTTCATCTCGGTTCAAACAGCCCGACGTTGAAATATATATAAAGTATTACGTCCTTCAAACTCCGCTACTGCGGCCACTCCCCTGCAAAGGGTACAGGATGCAATAGCCCCATCCTCCCTCCACTTCCTTCCTTGACTTTTCCATGGGAGAATTCCACAGAAGAGGCTCCGGCAGGCCACGTGAAGCGGGCTGCCGTAAGCGGGAGGCGTTTCCGAAGTATTTGGCTGCGAGAAGAGCAGGCTGCCGGGCAAGAGCTGGAAGCTGTCGTGTTATTTTGCGTTGCCGTGAGCACCTGGAGGCCAGAAAGACAAGGCAGCCACTGCAAAAGGAATTCCAACCACTCTACCTGGCTGGAAACTGCCCATCCTGGATGGATGATGTTCCTTCCCTTCCTCTCCCACCCAAAACCCATGTGTTTTTGCCCATGTGTACACTAAAACCTGCGGCTCAGGCATGGGAGTGTCTCCATGTGTCAAACCTTCAACGTGCTACTTGGAGGTCCAGCAGAAGCTCGGAGGATTCAACTAACTGGGCCACCGGACAGAAGGAAGGTTGCACAAAAATACAAGCCCCTTCTCCAGACGTGTCAGGGAAGAACAATGGCAGGAATTATGCGGGATTCTACTTCTCAGTATTCAAAGCAGTCAAAGACATCATTTAATTTCAAAGCATTCAAAGGCCAAAAATAAACGTTTTCGCCCATGTCTCTGGCAAAAATTCAGGAGTGTAATCGCAGGAAGGAAATGACCTCAAGAGGAGCCTTTTTCCTGAAGATGTGAGCGCGCGCCCCGCGCAGGCGGCTGCGCCCCTCTCGCCGCTCCGCCGCAGCTCTACGCACCGCAGCACGAGGCGCCGGCGCCACGCGGCCAATAGCCACCTCACAGAATTGCACAGTCACAGCAGGGTTGAGGCTGGACGGGACCTCTAGAGACCACCTAGTCCTAGTGCTCGAGCAGGGACACCTAGAGCACGTGGCACAGGGTGGCAGCCAGATGGGTTTCACGGCAAGACAGCCCACCACAACACCCCTTGCACAACGCCTGGACGCTCAGGGGATCCAGTAAGAGCAGGAAGGATCAGTTCTAGAAGGATTTAAAGACTAGATGGAGCGTAGCAGCTGCACAGCTCACCCATCAACTTCTACAGCCTCCCCATGAAACATGAGGTTGGTCCATGCAAGCATCAAAATGATAGAGCTGGATCTAGAGAAGAGGAAATGCAAGAAAGAAGGCTGAGCAGGACATGAAGTATGAATACAAGCATTTAAAAAAACTCAAAAGGCTTTGTTTTTTGTTTTTTGGGGTTTTTTTTTTTTTTTTTTTTTTTTTAAAGAAACAAGACAAGAAAAATGAAATTAGAAATTATCATTTAAAGAGAAGGGATGCACTTTGGAAAAGAATGTGTTGTCAGGACAGTAAGGATGAGATAAGGAGCTATATTCTTCTATATGGATCTTGGCCACTGGCACAATTGGGTCTTATATCCTCATCAAATCTGTTTGCCTTCCCAAAAGGCTCCTCTGTTCAATACCCAGTGTCCCACTGTATCCCCAAGCACAATCCCAATTTTCCCACCACCTTGTAGCCTGGCAAGAAGAACATGCCAAGTGGAGGTTAAGAAGAAAATAAATAAATAAAAAGAACCACCAAGCAAAAAGAACAAACCAAAACCACCTGCAGTGCATGCCAATATCCTACAGACCTCCTACAGGAACAGGTGTGCCTGCTTGGGCAGCAAGGCTGGACTAGATGATCTCTAGAGGTCCCTTCCAACCTTGAATATTCTGTGATTCTGCGATTCTGAGACCTGCACAAGCAGCCCAGAAGCCCTTCTTCCTAATGTCTGCACGAGGTCCGTATCTAAGATATTGCTGCATCCATATCTAAACTGTAATCTCAGCTTTTCCGTGCCATATTTAACCTGCCCGTGTAAGTTTTTTGTGGAATGCTTTCCAGCATTTTCCCTCTTGCCTGCAGCCTTATATGGTGCTCGGCAAGTGCTCGGGGCTGCTGGTAAACAAACACTGCCCCGGAGAGCCCGGGGCGCAGTGTCCCAACCTGCATGTGATCACTCCGTGCAAAAGGGTACCAGAGAAACTGCTGGGGGGTGGTTATTTATTTCTTTATTTTCTGCCATCCCTTTGGTGGAAAGCCTTTGGGGCAAGGCCAGAGAGTCCTTGCAAGTCTTAGAGCAGGGGCAGCAGCTGACAGACGACCCCCTGACATTGCTCTGTACTACCAGACCAGCCACCAGACCCTACGTTAGGCAAGAATTTCTTTTTGGATTGATTAGGGCACCTTGGGAATCTTCCATCTTTCTCAAGGAAAGTGAGCAAGCATCTGAGCAAGCCCCAGCCACCAGAGCCATCTCGGGCGCAGGTACCACTGCCCAGGCAGTTGTTCTTCTCTGGCAACGTTCGTGTTTTCAGGATATCTTCCTTTCAGATGGTTTTTGCTTGTGGAACTGTAAGGAAAGACAGTGTCGTGACTGCAAAGACAACCTTAAAATAAAGTCAAGATGGCAGTAAGCTATTTTTATATATTTTCTGTTTGCAAACCTCTAAAAATAAATCGCCACTTGAAGTCTTTGTGAAATTTGCTCGTGCCCTTTGAAAGCCATAGGCATTGCTGAAACACACCTACAAAACCCACAACTGCCTGGCAGACATCTAAGGCACAATCTAAAGCCTGATCTTGGGAATCTATACTTTGACACTATTGTACTTTCCTTTTATTGTTATATTTATGACATTTTAAAATCAGACACCAGCAAGTGGAATTATCTGGCATTTCTCCATTAAAGCTTGCTCAAGTTTTCCATCTGAACAGAAAGCTTCCTTGGGAACAACATTCTGCAGCGCGCTGCCTGTTGTCTACCTGCAAGGTGGGTAAAGCATCACCAGCTTTATATTTGCTATATTTGCTAATTTGCTGCTATTGATACTATTAGTTTTGCACAGCATATTTTCTAGTCTCCTCCTTTCCTTTTATCCATCATTCCACTTCCACCTCATCTTCTTCTCTAGCAGCTCCTACCAGGAGAGCAACTATCCCACCTTCCACAAGGTTTATAACTGCTGGTAAATTATTGCCAGAAATCCTGGCAATAATAAGAGGAGTGCAATAAAAAAAGGCAGTATGAAGTCCGTTACTACCTGTGTAACATTAACAAACTACAACATACAAATGTCACCACAGTTCCCACATCCTAAAACTTAATAGGGACTAGAGAATACGTCCCAAAACATCCACAAACTTTAGGGGCGATTATGATCTAATGTAAGAAACCCTATTTTATTTTAAAAGTTTTCAGGAGTGAAAAATCCCGCTTGCCTAAAGACCCTCAACTTACTAGAAAGCAAGAAACAGTTACCAACAACATAATTGAACAGTAATTTGAAAAGTCCTGCTCTAAGTGCTACAAATTCCTCAGAAACTTCTGCAATTATCTTCTACACAACCTGACCTGCAATCACTGCTGCATTAGTTACCCTGTTCTTGTTCTCTGTAAATGTTCTAACAGACACTTCACGTCACAGCTTTTAATGAAAGAGTCGGGAGCCCAAGTAGAGTCATTAAATTTTATATAATAAAAAATTATGAATAAATCTTAAGGGAAAACTGAAATAAGAAAAACTTTTAACTACAGAAAGACAAACTGCAAACAACAGAAAGGCCAAGGTCAACCCATCACCGAAGGCCAAGGCTCTGTTTTCCATTGCACCTCATCATTGCCTCCTGTTTTCCGAGGTGTCCTCTCAAGACTCCTCTTCATCTGCTGCAGCCTTCTGCCAGTCCCAGCATCAGCTGACATTTCATCCATAGCGTTCGAGGCCATTCCCATGTCTAATGACCATTTCTTAAACTGACAGTTCTCAGAAATTTGTCACTGCCTTCTACAAATCCTCCTGGTTTCTAGAAGCTCTCCGGAAAATAGGTGTCTGTGCACATTGTTCAAGGATTTTGTGGGAACCTCTCTTAGAGATTATTTATTATTATGTAATGAATTTTTTAAAATTATCTTCAATGTTATTAGCCATTTAAGCAAGAAGGTAAATTATTCTATCGCTGTCCTCCCAATGTAATAGGTTTCTCAGGGAATTTATTAGAAAGCCAAAATAGCTTTTTGTTTGGAATATAAAAAGTATATTTAAATAAGATTTTTTTAAAGAAATAAACTACATGCTTATACTACACGATACATTCTTCAAATCAAAATGGAAAGTAAAATACTATCCCTATTCTAATCCTTAATCCTGAGAGCTGGCACTGCTTTACAGTGGTACATGACCTTTGGTGGGTTTTGTTTTGTTTTTTCCCCTCTCCCTTTTCATTTCACCTTTTTCAGAAGAATTACTAAATATCTGGACTCCTTTGTCAGAAATACCTGAAACATGTTAAGCATCAGGATGAAACTGCTATGGAATTTATAGCTGCAATTCCTATTCCACGCTGCTATTCCTGCTATTTCACTCCTAAAGGTCCTATTTATAAGTTTATTTATATATATATATATATATATATCTCAGTATGAACCTACATTAGCAGGCACTTACAATGCAGAGAGGACTGCAGCGAATCTGTTGCTCACAGCTACGAGGCACAGACACTGACGGCCACCAGAAAACGGGAGCAGCAGCAGCAACGCGCATCGTGTTCAACTAACTCCCATCCAAGGGAAATCCCTTTCTACTCTTTCACCACTCAGCACCTGGAACATGCAGAGCATGCCAGTGAGCATGGAAAATAACACACAAAACCCCTCTTTGATTTGCTTTGCACAGTTAAGCACTGCATTAAAGTCCTTTCCTGTTCTCCTGTATGACCATAGTCAAAAAATCTAAACTTGCTATCTCCTCCTTTACATACTGCTGGGCATCTGGGATCCACTGTTCATTTCTCTTATGCAACACTGCTAGCCACCACGTTAGGTAGCTATGTAGCTGCAGGAGAGGTTATATGGATACCCTGTTCTTTTCTCCTCCCCTTGTGCCAAATCCCCTGTAAAGAAAAGCAGAGGCTGCACTGCAATCATCTCCCTGCTGCTCCACCAAAAGCTTTCACTGCACCAAAACCTGTATTTGACACCAAATATGACCTCTGGGGAGAGTGCACCTCCCTGCAGCTCTTCAGCACCTTCTCCCCACTGCTGTGCCCTGGATGGTTTCAGATTTTCCATAGTGCCTCAAAGCTGGCAGCGCGTCACCTGTTTGGGGAGGTGCAGCTTGGTGCCTGCGTCAGAGCTCTGGAGTACAGCACAGCCCAGCGAGCCAGCTGCTTGCTGCTGGGTCCAAGATCAGGGTCACATTAAGCCATCAGATGTCTTAAAAACTCAGATTCCCTTGCATTTAATTGCACAGTTAGCGTCATTAGAGCCTCCCAAATAAGATACGAGTTTCCTCATTTCTGTTGCTAAGTCGCTCATCAATTCTTGGGAAGCAAAGCAAAAGCCCGGGGCCTTGTGGACCTGCTGCAGAAGACACGCACGTTACTAGAAGTGCCTCTTCCTATTTATTTTTAAATGACTATTTAGGATAGTGGCTCTGAGCAGCAGTGGGTGGAGAAATTCCCTGCTGGGAGCGGGACGTGCTCGTGGGCTGGCCAAGGTCACCCTCGTGGCTGACCAAGGGCTGCCCAGCTCAGGCCGCACGCAGAGGGCACGGTGCCGTCCTCTTCGCCCAGCCCAGCATCTTCACGTTGCACCTCGGGAACTACTCTGAGGTTCAGTGACGTCCTTAGTGCTGCATGAGGGATTGCTCTTGGCACTTCCCCATCCATGGTTTTCATGCTCCGCTCTTGAGGAATCTGGAAACACGCACTGCATTTCCAGCAGCAAAGCTCACAGGCTCTTTTAGGATTTTTTTTTCCCCAAAATGCTTTTGGAACACAGAATATAGGGAATATATATTCAGAAAATCCATACAAATTTATACGCCCAGAGCTTTCTAGGGCATATATGATTTTGAACACTGCTCAAGCAATTTATGAGCAAGCAATTTATTTCAGGAGCTTGACTCATTTCCTTAAAGCTTTTTCAGCTCTCTGTTATGACTGAAGAAAAAAAAAAACATACATATATATATATAGGAAATGAAGAAGTACTCAAGGAAATGAGCCAACACATCCTGGAAGAGAGGCTTGCAGTCCCCACACCGCATGGCAGGGCAGGCCAGGGCGGCCCAAAGCCCTGAGCTGGAGGAAACTCACCAAGGAACTGGAGATAATCCATGCCCAGCAGCACTGCTGCCTTCCCCATCAGCCAAAGCACGTCCAGGCTCTTCCAGGGGCACAAAGCGAGCAACTCTCATGGGGATAAAGTGCCGTGCAGGGAGAAAAAACATGCGAGAGGAGAAAAGCAGCAGCAGTTCGGTCAACGCCTCTCAAGGTTTAAATCAGATCCTTATAGCTGATCCCCTTTGAAATTCCTTTTTCCAGCTAATGACTTCTCCGTATCTGAACCTCCCATGATGGCTCTGAGCAGTTCCCCTCTGTTTGGCAGGGTCTGGTTTCCAGACCTTCACATGGCCCTTTGTAATCCAACCCCTTCACCATAGAAGCTCTTCAAACACCAGTCCCAACATCTGGAAATCTTCCACTGCTTCAAACTGCTCAGCTTATACTTGCAGGCTGAGATAAAGCCCCATGCCTAATGGCAGAAGCACGTATGCAATGTGAAACTACACTATAAAAGCATAGGGTTTTTTTTTCTAATTTTTGAAGGGAGGAGAGGAAAGCCAATACAAGCTGTCAATAGCCTTATTTTCCCCATTCAAATGGCATTTAACATAATTCCCCCTCAGCTTAAAATACAAAATATGCTATAATAATACCAGGAGGAGAAATGCAAAGGCAGAAACAAAGATGGGATGAGAGGGTGTTTATATGGACTCTGCAAATAAATTGAAGCAGGAAAAAAAAAAAAAAAAAAGGAGAGCTGCAATTGAAAAATTAAATTTCCTACTTCATTATTGTTAAGTACTTATGACAGATAAACCTAAAATTTGCCAGAAGTCTGCAGAACTTTCCATAAAAAGACCCTGGGTGGAAGCAGTGGGAATGGGGTTTGGAGAAGCAAATCAAGCTTAACGCAAAGTTAGTACAGCCTTAAATAAATTAAAAAAAAAAAAAAGGATTGTTTCTCACTCATATCCCCCACCTTTTTAAAAATGCAAATTATTGTTTTCCGCTGAAAATTAAAATGGTGTTTTCTGATGAGGTCTGCATTAACTATGCCTAACTGTGCAGTAGTCCTAAGTAAAAGGCATCACCAAAGCAACAGTGCTTTTCATAATCCAGCCTTTGTTGTCTCTCATGCAGCAGATGCAGAAGATTGGAAAAATGGATTGGAAGGTTGCCCAGGAGCTTTTCAATCTGCTTTAGCTCAAGAGAAGTTAGAATTTCCAGAGTAAATTACGTCTGCAGAAATGCACTGACAATACACCACGTGCAGCGTTTCCCCATAACAACAGTCAGGAAAATTCCCACCATTGCATCATTTTCAGAGCAATAGGAACAACTCTAGGTTTCTTACATGCCCAAGATTCTTCACACATATTATGTTTAGTACATTCATAACAGCAAGGACTACTTCTCTAGTGGTAAAATTTATCTCTTGTGCAAAAAAAGGAGGCCAATATAGCTCTTACTCGCAGATGAGAGCAGCTGGAGCCAAATTTGTACTTATACTGAGCACTAAATGGATGTACATTAATCTGGATGAGACCAAAGCTACAGAAAAGAGCAAGGTCATGTTGCAATTCTTCAGAAGGTGCACTACTGCAGGCAAAAAAAAAAAAAAAAAAAAAAAAAAAAAAAAAAACCCAAATATAAAATCATCACTAGCAGGAATAAAAATAATTTTTCAAAAGTGTCTTATTTAACTTTTGAGTGTGAAACTACAGAATTCAGGAGCTTCCTCCCTCACAATGGCAACATGCAACAGCAGACAGTCAAGAGGACAGTTTGCAGGCTAATGCTAGCAAAGAAGCTTGATTAATTTGGGTAAATAGCTTGAAAGCACCTAGACATTTCCATGATCCCCTTTAAATGCCTGATTTTTTTTTTCCTTAACCAGTACCTCCCCCAAATCCCATGGGACTCTGCAAGCAAACAACAGAGTCCAGAACACCACATGCAATCCGGGCTCTGCCTGCCCCCTCATCCCACCGGTGAGGCTGAATCCGCAAAGAGCTGCCAGCCAACTCTGGCAGGGGGTGGAATTCCCTGTCCAAGGCAGGCAGCAGTACAGGGCTGCAGGGGAAGGGAAAAGCAGGGCACAAGACCAGCACGTGGCAAAACCGCATTTGCAGCCAGCCTTGCTGCTCATGCATTTACTCCCAGTTACTCCCTGAGGAGTCAAATGGGTTCCTGTAAAGCATTTCTGGTACTTTTACATAAATCTGTTTTCCTTCTTTCCCCCTGCACAGCATCCACATTGTACCGCAGCGCACACTCCTACCTCCCCACAGACCATGGGCAGTGAATAGCAGAGAAGGCAACAATTCACATTAAGCTGCAAGGTGGCAATTTTACTTAACTACTTGAGCTCAATTAGGTGTGCTGTAATTAAGGCAGCTTTCTGAAACACTAAGTCTTTTGTGCTAATGATTCGAAAAAGGTGGGAGAGCAGCTGACAAAATCAAAAAAAGGCACCTGCATAAGTTGGTGAAATGGTTGCGCGTCTCTGGATCTCGCAAGGCACCGAATGCCTTCAGCTTTTGCCTGAGGGACACCAGGGAGGTTCAGACATTCAGCTCAACTTACCCAAGTCCTCTTGGGTGACTTCACTCCTATCAACAATGCCGTCTCCACGGCCATCAGAGAGCTTTTAATTCTCAAGGAAAGACTCATATGGAGTCCTAAGAGTTCATATCGCATCTCCCAGTGACCAAATAGCAAACACTGCAGAACCACTGTCAGGAAAAACACAAACTACATTTCCAACTGTGCTTTTTGTGAGAAGATTTAAGCTGGTGTTAATCAAAGAGGACTCGATGCTAACAGTGACATGCAGCATCAGATTGCTCTCACGCTCCCATCTGGCTACATGAGAGTCCTAAATTCTAAATATATCCTTCAAAAATAAATACTCTTCTCACTTAAAATCTGACTATATACCCCTAATACTATTTATGTGCCTCTGCCAATACTTTATATAGGCTTTCTGAATACCCTCTCTTTTCAAAATAAGCTCCTTTACATTCACTTTACCATTTAGAATGCTGATCTTGTTAAGTCGGGCAAAATAGAGAATTTCTGCTGCATTCTTTCCTCTAGCCATTGCAGTGCATTAATATGACTGAATTTTATAAGTATTATTTGCATATTCTTCTTTGATATTCTTGTACACTGGGATTAATTTCCTCCCAGGGACAAAGCAGGAATTATAAAGGGGAGCAACTTTCAAAACTGCAGGACTGCCACCATATTCCTGGTGTTATCTGCAAAATCCCACAGAAAACTCAACAACTGCTAGACAGAGGAGGCAGATCCAACCAAGAGAGTCCGAGCAGAGCTTCTAAGCAAAGCTTTGGAGCGCTGGGATTTGCTAGTCTTGAGAAGCGGCCGCCCAGCGCAGCGAAAGCGGCCAAGCCCTGGGTGCCGCAGGGCAGAGAGATGAGAAACGCTGCCAAGGCGGCCCATCTGCGAGCTGTTTTTCCAAAAAATTGGATGCCAGCTGATAAAGGCGCGGCCGTGCTTGGCTGCCTTCTCACGGCATCTCTGCCCCCACACCTGGGCTCCTCTGCCAAGCAGGTGAGCGGTGCAGGGCTTGGGTGCAGCTGTGGCCCAGCTAAGACTCCCTCCCCATGGGGAGACCGCTCCAACAGTCGGTCCGGCATCTTCTCGTCCTTGATGAACCACATTCCACACACAGCTGATAACATTACTCCATTAATTCACATTGATGTGTAGACAAAGGAGCCAAGAAATTCATTAAAAATTTACAGGAGGAATTCCAGCGTTGTCCATAATGCAAAAGCAATCCATCATCTATTACTTAGGTGAGACATATCAGCAGGTGAATTAATGCAACTACTTTTTCAAACCAGTTGTTGGTGACTTGGAATAAATTACGTTTTCCAAATTCTTGTAAAAATACTGCACGGCCTGGTGATTGGGCGCTAGCATAAGAAAACAGCACAGCACATTTCTATTTAAAAATCAAAATGAAAGCCAACCTTCTCAAACAACCCCCCACACAAGCTAATATATGGGAATGTTACGGTAAAAAAGAAAATTATGAGTTCAGAAGTGTACATTGCTTTGTTTTATACTAACAAATGTTTACTGTTAAGGATTTTAAGTGTTGTCATGCCAAAACCCTTCACAGTGGAAAGCCACCGACAACAACACAGCTGAAAGTGCCCCCCTCCCAAAGCTGCATTCATCTAGATTTGAGCTCACAGATATCTTGAAAACTTAAACGAGTTTGGGTGTCTGACATTACTTTCTCTATCACGGCTTGATCTTCTTGCAGGCATAAACATCATCCTACAAGAGCCGAGCTTCATCAATCAGGGAATTCATTCTCCTTAAAATAAATATTTTGAGTGCATCTTACTAAGTTATCTCCTGCATGCCAAACAAATACATGGGACAAAGCACCTTTATTCATTTTTCTATCTTTTCTACTGTTCCTAAATGCTTTCTTTGGAGATTTTTTTGAAGAAGATGATTACTTAGGGCTCATTCAGGAGCTGGCTTGCAGGGCACCACACTTGTCTCTTCTGTATTCCTGCTTAGTGTTGACTATATTATTTTGCTTTGTTATAGGTAGAAATTAAATATACATCTTCACTGTTTTTTTTTTTTTTCGTTTTTTCTTATTGTGGTTTCTAAGGGAACAAAGCCAGCACTATTGTAGATTTTCAAATGATACAATGCAGAAATGCAGAAATATCTACTGGTTTAATAAGCAAAAGCCTCGTGCCAGTCTCCTGCAAGCGGATATCTCCTGACCTCCAACGAGCAAGTTGGGATGGGATTGATTCTTTCAGTCAGAAACTCAAGGCCATGTTTCAGGAAATTTAGCAGCAGCCAAAACTGGGATTAATCACAAAGTGAAACTTTGTGCCTTACAAATAAGAAGCCAAAATAAATGATAAGTATTAGCGAGATTGTGAAGTACAGAGAAGCATTCATATTAAAAAGAGGAAAGAAAATTCAAGTAAATAAGTTGGTTTTTCTAGAATATAATAAAGTTATTACTTTCTCTGTTTTTTGATAATAAAAACCAGAGAAATCTTTGGCAGATAGACTATGATCTCATAAAATTTTATCTCTCCATCCATTCTAAGCCTGATGGTTTAGACAATCTAAAGCCTATAAAGACAGCTCACGTGAAAGCTTTTTCTTTTTTAATCTTCTCCGACCTGAAAGAGAAGAGCTCCAAACTCCACCACCGTGGGAGGCTTAGTACAAACCTAGATGCCATCTCAACTGCCCTGTATAGCACGGCACATCAGTTCCAGTGCTGTTTTGTATTTCTTTTCTTTTTTTCTCTTCTTTTTTTTTTTTTTTTTTTTAAAACTATGATTCTGGATTCATGTTCTTTTTATTTGGGGGGCTGGGGGAGGAGCAGCCATTGAAAATAAATTCAATAACTCTTGATAGGCAGCATTTTAAATGCGCTAAGATCTCTAGAATGAGGTCATGCATCTCATAACCGAGACTTCATAATTTAGAACAAAAACAGGCCAATCATGGCAATTTGGCAACAGGAGTTAGTGTACTGAAGCCACCAGAAGAGCTTGCTTCTCCCTCTCAACTTTTGCTTCCATATTCACAACCTTCTGTTTCTGCTAAGCCTCAGACACCAGGGCAACCCCCAAAGCTCCTCAGGTTGCTGGCCCGACCTGGCTCTGCCACTGTGGGGCCAGCTGACCGGCCGTCACTGCTCCTCTTTGAGCAGAGGATCAAACAGCAGCTCCCCAAGTTCTGCTTCAACAGCACATGAGGGCAGAGAACTGTGAGTCTCACAGGCCCTCAGCACTGAATAGCGTTCTGCTTTTGCTTCCAGCCCACCTCCCTTCACTACAAGACTGTTGTTTCATGAAAAAACGGCGCTGTGCCTTACGCTGCACCATAAACCACACCAGTATCTTTTCCACTATCCTAGTGTCCCTCTCTTCTTCAGATACAGTGATTTGTAAACTCACACATCAGCAGGGCAAACAAAAACCAGTCAGCCTAACCTCTCCTGCTAGATCCTAGCCATGGTAGCGGGGAAGCTGGATACGGCAAAACCTCTCCCTGAAAATCCAACCTCATGCTTCAGAGTGGAGGAAATTAAAGCAACCCATGAGCTGCACTGGAGTAGCTAATGGCTCCAGGGCCACAGGTAGACCACTGTTGCCAAGGAAGGAGTCGGATTCCCCTTAATTACTGAAAAAATAAAAATGCCTGCAACCTTCCATCAAGTGAAATAAGGCTTGGAGCAAATCAATGTATCATGCACAAGCTGCATCAGTGCTGGCTAAGGGAAATGTGTCATAGGTCCAAGAAGATCCTTACAAAATGTGACTGTTACATAGCATTGTCTTCTACCAGGCCAGAAGGTGAGAAACACACTCCAAATCCAATTGCTTCCTCAACCAACTGGTTCCAGAACTGTTTTTTTTTTCCCTTCCTTCTCCCTAGGACACAAAAATTGGAAGTTCACCTTTACTTCTCAGAAAACAAGAGGCATACGTCTAGCAAGAAGCTCCTTTCTCGAATTTCATCAAGCCCTGTCACTTCAAAGTGACAATCCATGTTACTTCATTCAATTCAGGCATGAAGAAAGTGATTTAAAGCCAGTCTTAAAATAAAGAAATAAAATAAATGAAAAAAATAAAAGGGGAGGTGCTAAAAAAATACGAGCCCCTGCAATTTCAACTGTACTCTAGGAGCACACTTGCAAGCTGAGAAAAAACCACTCTCTTGTGGTGGAAAGCTTATAAAAGAGTTAATTGAAATATCTGAATAAATTCATGAACGGAGACAGCAGACTTTTCTCTGCATGGCATTGCAAGTTCCTGTTACAACAGATGCATTCTGTGAAATTAATATGACATGAAACTTCACCTGGATTGCTGCAGCTCTTTGACAGAGCTCTCTGGAGCACCAGGCCTGCTCCTAAACTCCAAAACAGTGATCAGTTAACTGCACAAGCAATGTTAAACCAAAGCAATCAAAGCAAACACCAACCAACCAAGACAGAACTGTAGTTTTGGATTATGCAATACATTTTTTTTTTTAAATAACAACATGTCTGCACCTTTGTGTATTCCTGGCTCCTTGAAAAAAAAAATGATGCTTTCCCAAAAGCTGTGGAGGAACATCAGGAGTACTGCATTATACTAGCACAGACACAGAGCTCTCATGTTAGTGACAACACGTCACCTGTATCGCCTGCAGAGGCAGGGCCAGAGAATGACTTCGCAGGTCAAATGGTTTATGTTTTAAAGACACTGGGGATGGGTAACCTCACTTAGGATTTGGCTTTTAAATACATTCACCCCAACACCCTCTACTTCTGGGAAGACAAGCAGGAAGTTCTCTAACTTCCAAAGCAGTGAGCAGGAACTGCAGCTAATGGTACAAATGTTAGGATGTTGTCCAAAGCTCTGGGGTTATATCAATACCTCACCACTTTGCCTTGCACTCATCTGAATCAGACATTATAGGCCCATGGTAAGGCATGATGAAAGGTCATTTTCACAGCTGTGTTTGAAGGTCCATTTAACATTTTTCATAAAAATCATAGAATCCTTAAGGTTGGAAGGGACCTCCAGAGATCATCTAGTCCAGCCTCCCTGCACACGCAGGGTCACCCAGAGCACATGGAACAGGATTGCGTTGTTTTTTTTCCAAGTAATTCATTATAGCTTTGATCTATGATTACCAGCTTTCACTGCTTAAAATTTCTAAATGCTATTTTAAGGTGATTAATAGATTTGCTGCTTTCATTGACTCTTGGTGGCTTAGCTCCTTAGGTCTCTTTAACCAAAGATTATTTAGAAGAACAATTCTGTATTAATAAATATGATAATAAAATGACCTAACATCTACCACAGAGTGTCCCCAAAGTGCACCAATTCAGTTCTCACTGAAGTCAATACAAAACCCTGCAAGTCCTGTGGCACTCAGAGTCAATATACGCACACCGACTTAGTACAAAATATTCCATTGCATACAAAGTCTACAAAAATTAAGCAGATTAAAGCTTTCTATATCATAAACTAATAAAAAAAAGTTTAATGATTCTATATCCTTGAAAGGATACATGATGAATACTGTACTTTCAACTCTCTACTTTGCAAGTCTGTCACCAGATGTGAAGAGGAAACTGCACATTTGCAACCTAGGTCCTTTAAGAAGAAAGCATTTTGTTCTCTAGCAAGTCACATACAATTAGATCTATGCTAATGAGAATCATATTTTCACATAGTTCGTTATGCTAAGAAAAACAAAGAGAAATCCAGGGTAATTCTTCACAGAATCTCAACAATATCTTCAGATTAGTGATGTGGTCTGTCAAAATGTATTTAAGAAAATGAAAGATGAAATGGCAAAGGAGCAACAAACACCCCGAAAAACTACAACATAGCTCTGACTTACCTATGTGGTAAAGTCCTATCCAGTCAGTTGGGTCGACTTCCTCCTTGATATCCCAGAAGATGATGAGGTTCTGAGATTGCCCCAAGGTGTATTCGTACATGCTTGCTGTCAAACTAGACCTGCTGTCCGAGGTGACTAAGTCGGTATCGCTGTTGGCCCGCTGCAAGTTCATGTTCTCAGCCATGGTGCCCTGAGAGGCCAAACTCTGCAGGTTCTCCGGGCTCAGAGTATATCGCAGCTGTGGATTGCGACGTCTCACAAAAAGCAGATGGTCTCGTGCTGAACTGGCCATCTCTCCTTCAGTTTTGACCAGTTACGTGAAAAAGTTGTTGTTTAAAGATCTGTCAGGAAGAAGAAAGGAAAGAAAGGTTAAAGAGCACATTAATCCATCAAACTTTAAACAGAGATACCTTGTTTCAAAATGATTTAATTTAGGACTACAGGTCTCTATCAGTCAAATCCAGAGTGAGTAAAATCTACTTCCTTATTTTCTCTAATGCAACCACCTTAATAATCCAAAATACAAATACACATATAGCCATATATAAATAAGCATGTATGGATGCATAAAAAAAGAAAATGAAAGACAGTTCTGTAGTAGTCTCAGGCTTTCTTCTTGGGATCGTACCCTTCAGCTATCCCACACAGAGGGATTTGCTCTCTTAAAATAACCCTAGTATTGTCAGGCAGCGCTGGGTGTCAGCTGCTGCAGTGCCCCTCACTTGAAGCAAGTAAGCTGCTAATTTAAAGTTAGGTGGAAGCCACTAGAAAAGAATGACGATTGGTTGGATGCATTCATAGTATTGGAATTGTAATAGGATCTGTGCTTTGCTGCTGCTACCTATCACATGCCTGACAGCTGGCTTATTAAGCAGAATCTCTGCCTCTACAGGTTAAAAGACATTTGATACTGAAAGGAAAATAAAAATTAACTAACAGTAATAAGTGTTCAGCTTTGTTTACAAAGGTCTTAAGATTGTGACCAAGAGAAGAAAACCAGAATGATTTTAACAACAAAAATAGTACTTTGTATTCTTGCAGGGTGCCTGAAAAACAAAAGATCACAAAGAACTAATTAACAAACTTGATTTTTTTTTAACTGCACTTGAATGCACAACTACTTAAGACAAAAGTAATTTAACAGTGGGCACCGAGGACACTGGATGACATAGCTGACATAGACAAAGAGGACGTAGCCCCTTCACTACATGCCCATCCTTGGGCCCAGCCTACCAAGGCCCAGGGTGCTCCCAGCAGGAGATTCTCTGAGTTCAGGAAAGGCTGTTTAGCAGAAGCCAGTGAAAATGTGGAAATTCAATCAAAAGCACAGGAAAATGGGGCTGCTGGAGAAGTTTAGCATTTCAGTTGCAAGGTGAAACCCAAATCAAAGCTGCTTATCTGTATCACGGTGTTTCCTTCAACACCTCACAAGAAGCTTAGAGAAAAGTAGGACTGATTTCCTCTTAATCTCTAAATGGCACCAAGTCAGGATTATTTGTACCTAAATCTACCTCTTAACTACTAATCACAAAGGCATCAGATCTGCGAAAGGTGAAAAATGTGAAAAGCTCCAGCAGATGCACAAAACCAGACCCCTTTGTACAGCCTTTGTAGCTGCAGGGGAGTTCAAAGAAATTTTGACAATATTCAGTAATTAAATCTAATAGATTTTGGCAATATTCAGTAATTAAAAAAAAAGAAAAAAAAAAGATACATGAATGAAAGGCTGGGAGTTACAAACAAAGGTCTGCTTGAAAAGGAAACACCAGCCCAGGCATTACAGAAGAAAAGAAAAACAAACATGCAAGAAAGACAAATAGAGCCCACATGCTGCCCTGTTTATCTTACTAGTAACAGTGAATCACTTCTTGTCTACGCAGGAATCTCTTACGTGGCTTACGGGGCTCCCTAGCAGCCTCTTCCCACAGCATTTACAGTAAACAGCCCTCTCAGGCTGACCCTGGGTGCACAAATAGTGTCTCTAGAATTTGGGGCTTCCCACCTCCCCAAAGACGTGTTTCCTTTCAGGAAACAACAGGGAGAAAAAAAAAAAAAAAAAAGAAAAAGAAAATGATAGGATAATTACTGTCTCAAAATACATTTTTTTCTCTTCAGAAATAAAAGCAAAGAGATGAGTTACATTCAGAAACAAGGTATTTTTCTAACGATCTGCTTTGTTTCTTCTCTAACAAAGCCCATAGACCTTCACAATAGAACAAGGCAATTGCTGAAGTATTTCTTAAAAGCAGCCTAACACAAGGCAATGATAATGAAAGAACTTAATAAACCTATTATTTTCCAGAAAAGGGACTCCAAGTAGAATCTTTTAGCGAGATTCCCTTCTAAATCAAGAGTTTGCCCAGTAAACTGAGGCATCTTGAGGGATGAGACTTTTTTTAATGTTCTAAATTAGAATTTTCAATTTCTCTGCTAACAACAGAAAAGCAAACCTCACTGAGAATACCCTGTCGTCAGCCTCCTAACTCATCCTCTAAGCTCTCAGCTAGTAAACTATGAATAGCACAGGAATTTATTTCTGCAAGTTGCATTCAGATATTTTAAGAGAAATCTAAAAATTACAGTGCTGAAATTCCACAGTAAAATTTCCAGACAGGAGCGAGAAGGAGGGAAAAAGAAAAAAGAAAAAAGAAAAAAAGACAAATTGCACATGCACAAACTGAAATTTGGTGACTCGGCTCAGCTGTTAAACATCAGCTCAGATTACAAACCCACCATATAATTTAGACTGGCTGAAAAACTCCCCTCAGGGATAAAAAGCATATAGTTCAGCATAAATATATACATATATATATATATATATAAAAAGATGTCTATGAAGAACATTATTTGGTGAGAGAACAGCTTAGTTAATTCAGAGTGTAATAGAACATCTATTTTAGACTTTTTCAGTACATTTTTGTACAGTTCATTTGTAATACAGATCTATACATAATAGAGTATAATATACTCATTTCAAGCTAAGTGTGCCTGGCTAAGAGGACGAAGGCAGAGAGCTGGGGCAACCTGCCTGCATTTGTACTGAAGACATTACGGGCACTTCATGCAAATCCCCTTGCAGCTGCTGCAGCTGCAGGTTGATCCTAGGCTCGCACAGCAGGGTGTATGGGAGGATGTCACTGGCTTAAAGGTCGCTCTCTTCTCTTTCACAGGGAGCAGCAACCGAAAAACACACAGAGAACCAATTTAACAGCAATGTGCACCAGGTACGCTTTATCACTTAGACTAAAGTTCCATAAAAATTAAAGACATGACTGGAAATTTTTGTATAGTAGCATCATCTAAAGTCTATACCTTCTATTTATTTACATCCCTTCATCTTCCCCCTGCTTGGAAACAAATATCACAGCAGCCAGGTGGCTTGAGCTCAATTTTGTATCCGTCATGCACTTAAGTGTCTGCTGTGTTGACCATCAAGCTTGATTCATCTCTAGTGCACTGGCTCCTGGGGCATCCTTTGTCCAAAAGGATTTCTCAGTCTATAGGTGAAGTCATTTTAATAAAGCCCCCTTGGCTCACAAGGAGGAGGGGAAACCTCTTTGAACCTAGTACATTTATGTGAGCGATAATCTCTACAGCACGACCCCTTGAAGGGCTGGAGTTTAGAAGTGAGGCAGAGCCTGGAGGTGCAGACATGCTGCTGTTAAACCCAGGGCACTGCAGAACTGCATGTTAACTCACTCTGCGAGATTTACTCCATATAAACTTTAAAATCAGAATCCCCACCGCCAGAAATTTGATCTTCAGTGTTCATGACACTGATAGACCCATTTCTAGCTGCTGTTGATCGGTTGTCCTGAAGGATTTCCCATCAAATACTGAAGCACTTGCTCTCAGTTTAGCCTTTTGATGCCAGGTCACACAATCCATCTCAAATACAGCCCTTCTCAAAAGGCTATGGAGGAAAGGAAAAAGGGAACATAATGTCTGTGAGAACTGTTCTGCCATGATAAGAAAAATTAGTAATCTAGTTATTCTGTGAATAAAATGTAAAACATCTGCCTTAGCGTGAGCCTAAGTACATAACGCAAAGAAAGAGCACAATAGCAAAAAGCCTGGTAAACAGCAAAGAAATTGTTTTAGAAAGATTGTTTTAGATTTAGATTGTTTTAGAAAGAGAGAGGAAAATTGCTAAGCCCAAGAAGAAAAAAGATAAAACGCTATAAGCTGTTTATAAAACCCATGTGAGTGATCAAGTAGTAGTATAATTATTTAGTATTTGTTATAATAACAGTTCTGCAGTTTCATTTCCAAGTCTCTACAAGCTATGCCAATGTAGGTACTACCCCATGAGTGCCACATCCCTGAATTACAGCAGTGTTTTAGTGATACTTAAGAGTTAAATATTTATTTGGTTGTTATTGAAAGACAGTATATACGCTATGCCAGAAGCAATCAGATAAATTTGTTTATATAACTGGAAATCCATTCTATATTGATGACAATCCCCAAAATACATAACCCAGAATAAATCTTGGTTGCTCCACATCCAAATCCTGTGTAATCATTCCCCTTATCAGGCCTATATAAGTTCAGTTTTCTCAATGTAAAATTTCACTCATGGAAATGATATCAATGACATAAGAGGCAGATTCTTAATAGTATTAGGAAACACAGAAATAATAATATTAAAATAATTTGACAAACATTACCAGAGTGAATCTAAATTGTCCATCAGCAGATATTCAAATTTCTCTTCTGTCTCACATACTCTTATGGTATTTCAGTCAGGTACTTGTTAGCCAGTTTTGCTCTCTGCCCCCCACAATGTATTTCTTTACAGATTGGAGGAAATTATTTTATTATTCAGTATATTAAGTAGTAAATGTTGAAGGATCTGCCATCAAAATAGCTATGAAGTCCTACAGATTCTCCTACAGACCTTCCTCAAATTCATCTATAAAACATACCATCTATAACACATACCAGCTCTTACACTTTTAAAAATTACTGCTTCCTCATAACCCACCAGAGAGCCCTTAGGGACTCCAATATGAAGAAAATCAGATTTTCTTCATATGATGGCAGTAGAGCCACCTACATCATTATCACACACAGGTGTAACCCAGGACCAGAGCTGTCCGCTCTGCCTTCTTGAGCTGGAATGCAGAGCACTAAGAAATCAGAAATGAAGTTGGGATTGGCCATGCATCCTCCTCTTGGGAATATAGATGGTTTAATTTACTGATTACACACTACATATATATACACATACACACATATATGTGTATATATACTGTAAGGCCTATAAGGGGTTAACAGGGTAGCCTGCTTTCTACTTCTATAAACAAAGCTTGCACACTGAAGATGTATAAGATATAGGCTATGTAATTTACATTTAACTTTGCCATCCGCTTCTGTAAATCTCGCTTGCTATA
>JAVCKT010029686.1:0-16587 GCA_032273925.1 Rhynchotus rufescens | reverse complement strand
GCGCTGCCGGGCTGGCAGCGGGACGGGGCGGCGGCGCCTGCCCCTTGCCCCGTGTCTGGAGGAGGGGCGGGCGCTGCCCGCCGGGCCCTCGGCCATAAGTAGCCCGGCCGGCAGCGCCGGCGCGCGGGGCCATGGCCGGGGCGGCGGTGTCGGGCGGCGGGGCCGTGGCGCCCTCGTGCAGCTGCCCGCCCTCGTTCCAGGACGCCGTGCACGCGCTCAACACGCTGCAGACCAACGCCAGCTACCTGGAGCAGGTGAAGCGGGAGCGCGGAGACCCCCGGGCGCAGCTGGAGGCCATGAGGGGCTTCCTGGCGCGTAGCGGGCTGCAGGTGAGTGCGGGCACCGCGGCCCCGTGCGCGGCCCAGGCCCGCGGCGCTCCGGCGGCGCCCGGGCCCGGCTGCAAAGGGGCTCGCGGGTTTGTTGACCTCCGGCAGGTCGAGGACCTGGATCGACTGAACATCATCCACGTCACGGGGACGAAGGGCAAGGTGAGGCCGGCGGCGCGCGGGCACCTCCGGCCCCGCGGGGGCTCCGGCACCCACCGGCACCGCCATGGGCTCACGCCGGTGCCGCTGGTAGGGCTCAGCCTGTGCCTTCACGGAGCGTATCCTCCGCGGCTACGGCCTCAAGACGGGCTTCTACAGGTGGGCAGCAGGGCTGCGAGGGGCGAGGGGCCGCCCGGGGACAGGCCTGACCGTGTCCTCGCTCTCCCCAGCTCCCCCCACCTGGTGCAAGTGCGCGAGAGGATCCGCATCAATGGGCAGCCCATCAGCAAGGAGCAGTTCAACAAGTACTTCTGGCTCGTCTACAACCGCCTGGAGGAGACCAAGGTGGGCACGTCCTTTGGGGGCCAATGCCCTGGCTGCTTCAGGTCGCCTGGTCCATCGGGAGCCTCCGGTTTGCTCCATGCATTGGCTGTGGCCCTGGTGCTGCCTCGATTTCTCCCTATGGGGTGGGAGAATCCCTGGCGTTGGGGGGATCCCTGACTGCGGTTTGGGCTGTCACCCCATGTCCCCCTTGACACGCCGCTGTCCTGCAGGACCCAGCGCGTGCCAGCATGCCGGCCTACTTCCGCTTCCTCACCATCATGGCCTTCCACGTGTTCCTGCAGGAGAAGGTAGGTGTTGGGGCGCCGCGGCGCAGCGGGGCCTCGCGCCGACACGTGTGGCCCTGGTTCGGGGCAGAGCCGCTGCAGAGGGGAGCGAGTTGCCCCAGCTGAATCTGGGATCTCGCCGCACTCCATGGCCCTGTAACGGCTCCCGTGTCCGTGTGTCCCCAGGTGGACCTGGCCGTGGTGGAGGTCGGCATCGGCGGCGCCTACGATTGCACCAACATCATCAGGTAGGAGCGGTGCGGGGGCAGCGGAGCGGCGCCGCGGGCACCCCAGCCTGGCCGGCGCGGCGCCTCACGCGCTGCCCGTCCCCAGGAAGCCGGTGGTGTGCGGGGTCTCCTCCCTGGGCATCGACCACACCAGCATCCTGGGGGACACGCTGGAGAAGATCGCCTGGCAGAAAGGGGGCATCTTCAAGGTAGCATCTCCCCCCAGCCGCCCCCGCCGGCAGCTTTGTCCCCGCTGACGCGCGTGTCCCCCGCAGCCCGGCGTGCCGGCGTTCACGGTGGGGCAGCCCGAGCGGCCGCTGGAGGTGCTGCGGGCGCGGGCCCGCGAGCGCGCGGTGAGTGTGGCATCGCCGCGGCGGTGAGCGGGGACGGCCGCGCTCGGCGCCGCGCTCACCCTGCGCTGCCCGCAGTGCCCGCTCTACCTGTGCCCGGAGCTGGACGCCTTCGAGGAGGGCGGCCGAGCGCTGGCGCTGGGGCTGGCGGGCGACCACCAGCGCTCCAACGCCGCGCTCGCCCTGCAGCTCGCCCGCGCCTGGCTGCAGCACCACGGCCGCTGCGGTGAGACCTCGATCTACGGCCTGAGAAACGCCAGCGGGGCGCGCAGAGCTGATATATTCTCACCTGGTGCCGTCTCACCACGATGTCCCTCTCCGGCAGGTAGCGGGGAGCTGATGGATCTGCCGCCGAGTGTCGAGGCCGGGCGGACGGTGCCCTTGGCGCCCGTGTTTCGCCCCAGCGTCGCCATGGTCCAAGGTAGGGTGCGGGTCCTGGCCCCATACCCGACCCCTGGCACTGTTTTGCACAGGCTGAGATTTGGGGCTGGGGGTGGTGTCGGGGCACCATGGGCGCCCAGCGCTGCTCCTGCGCCCCCAGGGCTGCGGGAGGCCGAGTGGCTGGGCCGCACGCAGGTGCTGCCCCACGGCCCCGTCACCTGGTACCTCGACGGCGCCCACACCACGAGCAGCGTCCAGGCCTGCGTCCGCTGGTTTCGCCAGGCCGCCCTCAACGAGGACAAGCCCCAGGAGTAAGGGATGGTGGCTCCGGGAGGAAGGGCAGCGGGGCGCCGGGTCCCCTGGTGCTTTCTGGGGCTGGTGGGACCCCGCGGGAGCCCAGCCCTGAGCACGGTGTCCTCACAGCGGCTCCGAGGTGCGGGTGCTGCTCTTCAACGCCACGGGAGATCGGGACACGGCGGCGCTGCTGAAGCTGCTGCTGGTGAGTTTGGGGCCAGGCGAGGGGCTGCACTGGGGGGCCGGGCTCTGCAGCACCTGCCCAGGGGAGCACTTGGCCCCGAGTGCCATCGGGACCCGCTTTCCTGCTGCTTGGTGCCACGAGGTGGAGCTGGTGCCCTGCGCTGCCTGTCTGTCCAGCTTCCTGTCCGACTGTCTCCTGCCGTGCTTGGCACTGCTCTGGTGTCCTCTGTGTTTCCCTGGGTGCCCTGGACCTGGGTGCAGTGGGAGACCTCGGCTGCACATCTGGCACCCAGGGCTTGCGGATGGGTTGGTCCTCACCGTGCTTGGAAAAGCCTGGTGTCCTGGCTGCCCGCTAAACTTCCCGAGAGACGCTGCTGGCCTCGGGTTGCTCCCGGTTCCGATCCCTATGGGTGGCACTGGGAGCATGAGCCGAGTGCCCGGCTCCCTGCCTGGGCGCTGCGCTGGGCGAGCTGTGCTCAGTGCCCTTCTCCCACCCCAGCCCTGCCAGTTCGACTACGCCGTCTTCTGCCCCAACTTCACAGAGGTGTCGGTGGTGGGCAGTGCGGGTGAGTGTCCGGCTCCGCGGGGTGCCATGCTTGGAGCGGGGCCGGAGTGGAGGAGGCTGGTGGCGGGGCGCGTTGTGTGGGCAAAGCCAGAGACCGTTGCTGGGGCCCCGTGTGGCTCCGTTGCTCTGACCTTCTCCGCCTCCTGCAGACCAGCAGAACTTCAACGTGACGCTGGAGAACGCCCTGACGCGCTGCCTGGAGAACCAGAAGACGTGGACGCAGCTCCTGGAGGAGAAGGTGGGCCAGGACGTCTGGCTGGCGCCGCCGCTCGAGGTGGGCAGCCTGCTGAAGCCGGACGCCGTGCGCGGAGCCCTGCTCCTCGTGCCCTCCGCCGCGCGGCCGCTCAACTCCAACTCGCTCGTCTTCCCCTGCATCTCGCACGCGCTGCAGTGGATCGCGCAGGGCCGGGACCCGTGCGTGCCGGCGCCCGCCGCCAAGGGCGCCCACCCGCACCCCGTGGCCAGCAGCGGGGCCGTGCTGCTGCAGGAGGCCGCCGCCATCCGCGTCCTGGTCACGGGCAGCCTGCACCTTGTCGGCGGCGTCCTCAAGCTGCTCGTCCCGGCGCTCTCCCAATAGCCCGAGTTCGGGGGGTTCAGTTTTTTGCTCCTCCTTTTACTTGAATAGCTGCCTCGTCCCCGCACGAAGCGTGGAGGTGGCGCCGCAGGAGACCCTCCGGGGAAGGGACTCTGTGGCAGTGCCACCGTGGCCACGCTGTGCTGCTTCCCTGCGCCCTCCTTCCACCTTCTCCTGCCCTGATCCCACCTCTGCCCACCCTGGGGCCAGGAGCCACTGTTGCTGCATGGAGGGGAGGGTGAAACCCCTTCCCCGGGCGCCTGTGTGCGCCCTTTGGAGCGGGACCCTGCACCCTGTTTCACCCAGTGCCTTTTGCTGCCACGCTGGCCGCTCTCCAGACAGGTTTGGGGGTGAGCTCAGCTCGGAGGGGCCAGCCCTGTGTGGGGGTGTCGGGCAATGGGGGGGCTCTGCCCCCTCTGCTGCTTGCCGGCGTTCCGGAGGTTTCGGAGGACGGAGACCTGGGTTTGAGGGGAGGCCACCCGCAGCGGTAGGAATGAATTGCACACGATGTTTTGAGGTTTAATCCTTTACAGAGTTGTGACTAATTTAACATAGGGTAGATTTTATTACTATGAAGAGTTTGCAACTGACCAGAAGATAAGCTGGGTGTGAGGCCCGTTTTTTTTTTTTTGTTGTTGTTTTGTTTTATTTTGTTTTTAATATATATTTTTTATTTTCTACAAATGGCCTAGTTTGGAGAGGGGCAGCGAGGCGCCATGTGACGCCTGCTCCATTGCGGTCCGAAACCAATAAACCTCGTGCTGCTCCGAGCTTGGGGCCGGTGCCTTCTCTGGGGGGGTGGCTGCATCTCATGCGTCACCGGAGCTGGGAGACCCCCAGGAGGAACCCAGAGGAGCCGGGACAGCCCTGGGGGGCTCCTTTCCCCCAGTCCTCCCTCTGCGCCTCCCCGCGCGGCTGCTTCAGCGGGATGGGGGACGCCGGCGCCCGCCGCCCTGGCAGAGCCAAACCATTCACTGAATGAATAAGGGCGGCGGCGGGACCCCCGCTCCAGTCTCGGCCGGAGCAAGGCGACCCCCTGAGTTCTGCGGGAGCAAAAAGCCTCCGTGGGGCCAGAGGGCTCCGGGCAGCCCCGGATGCCGTGGCCGGGGTGTCCTCGCGGCGGCAGGGGCTCCGCGGGGCGCTCAGCCGTCGGCGGCGGGGAGGCGGGCGAGGGGCAGCCCGGCGGGCGTCAGGCCATGCTGCTGGTGGAGCAGGGGGTGCTCTGGGTGCTGCCGATGCTGTGGTTGGTGCTGCTGCTCTCCGAGGCCGGCGCCGTGGTGGAGACCGGCTGCATTTTGGAGATGGGACCTGGATTATGTCACAAGTCGGAGCGGGGTCGGGGACGGGGAGAAGAAACCATGAGGGGAAAAAAAAAACAAAGACAGAAAAGCAACAAAAAGAAATGTGGCGGCAGGCGGCCGGGCTGCGACGGCTCATCCTGGACGTGACCTTTGCAGCACAGATAAGAGCTCCCGTCCCTGTGTTTTCCCTGGCATGGGGCTATCGTTCCACATCCCAAACGGAGCTGTTCCCTCTCAGCCCCCGGATGAGGTGCTGGCTGCCCTGGTTTTGTTGGCGTGGGATCGCCGGTGCCGGCGTGGGACGGAGATAAGCGTCCGGGGGCCAGGAAGAGGCCGCGGCGCCTTGGGATGCGCCGCGCGCGGGGGAGAGGAAGGGGGTGCTGGGGTCCAGCGCCGAGCTGGGCGCGGGGGATGCACCGAGCGGCCCCGTTCTCATGCAGCGCCTCCGCCACGAGGACAATGAGCGCGATAAGGACGTGCCAGCCCGGCCGCCTTTGCCGGACACGGGGGTGTGTTTGAGCTGGGGAGGGAGGATTTGCTTCCCCAGGGGGAAAACACTCCCGGGCGCCCCTCTCCTGCCACCGCCACCCCGCCAGCTCGGGGGGATACTCACGGGTGTGCGAGTAGATGTACCAGAGCACGGCGGTGAGCAGCGCCCCGATGAGGAAGGCTCCGAAGGTGATGCCCAGCACGGCGGCCAGTCCCAGGCCTCGGTCTGTGGGGAAGACGGGCGCCCTCAGGACCCTGCTCTGCCCGCGAGGGACCAGGGGGCTCCCAGTTTGGGATTGCAGAATCACACACGAATGGTTGAAGTTGGAAGGGGCCTCTAGAGATCATGGAGTCCAAGCCCCTGCTCCAGCAGGGACACCCAGAGCACGGGGCACAGGATGGCATCCAGGTGGGTTTGGAAGACCTCCAGAGAAGGAGACTCCACAGCCTTCCCGGGCAGCCTGTGCCAGGGCTCTGGCACCCTCACAGTGAAGAAGTTCCTCCTCACATGGAGATGGAACTGCCTGGGTTTCAACTTGGACCCATTGCCCTTGTCCTATCACTGACCACCACTGAGAAGTATTTCCTCCCTACATTCCTCCTCCAGATATTTATACATATTGATCAGACCCCATCTCAGACTTCTCCATGCTAATCCAGGCTGTTCTCCAGGATCCACCCCGTCCCGCCCCAAACTCACTGTTCTGCGGCGGCCAGACGTCCTTCACCGTCACCTCCAGGACCTTCTCGAAGATGGTGTTGTTCTGAGGTAGAGGGACACCATGAGAGCCAAGCTCCCCAGGGCCGGCCGCGTCCCCAGGCCTTGTGATGAGGCCAAGGGCAAACACGGCGGCCAGAGAACCCAGCCATGGGGTTAAGGGCCTGAGAGGACTGACCTGCAGGCCGGCCTTGCAGGTGAGGCTGGCGGAGAAGGGCACGCGGCCTCCCTCGGGCACGGCGTAGGTGAAGCGCAGGCGCCAGACCTTCCACACGCGGCTGCTGGGCGAGCCCTCGAGGACGGCCACGCCGGCGCCCTGCGCCTTGTTGGCCACGACGAGCAGCCGCGGCTCGGCGCCCGGCGCCGCCAGCCAGCACTCCTTGAGCTGCAGGTCGGCCGGGTAGTCCTCCCAGCGCATGGAGGCCTGCGCGCGGAGATGTGGTCAGCGCGGGCGCCGCCGGCCCCGCCGCCGCCGCGCGGCCGCCATGCCTACCTGCAGATAGGCCTCCTTGTTGACCTCCAGCTCCGTCTGCGGCGCCTCGAAGGCGGCCGTGGGGAAGAGGCGCAGGAAGAGCTCCCGGGGGATCGTGCAGTTGAAGGGCACCTGCGGGGGGACAGGGGCTGAGCGCCGGCCGTGCATGTCCCGCCCCAGCCCTGGCTGAGCTCAGTTTGCTCCGTGCTTACCGACACGCTCTGCAGCGACGAGCCCCGGGACAGGCTGAGGATGAGCTGCGAGGGAAGGGAGCGAGGCGTCAAGGGCGGCCGCGGGGCCGAGGCCGGCGCCGTGGGGCGGCCGGACCGCGCTCACCTCGTTCTGCGCGTGGCCCTTGGTCTCCAGCGAGGTGCCGCAGTGGCTGAGCGGCGTGCGCAGCGTGAAGTGCGTGGCGTTCCTCTCCGCCTGGCAGCTCATGTCCCGCAGGGTGATGTTCACCACGTCCTTGATGGGCTGAGGGCAAAGCAGCAGCTCCAGGACAGCGCCTGGCGCCGGCAGCTTCCCACGGCCTCGCAGCCGTCCCTCCGCCCCGTCTCCGTGTTCCCCCCATGCTCGATGCCTCCGAAGCAGCCGTGGCCTCGGGCGGCACACGTGGGAGGCCCTGTCCCCTCACCGCCAGGTGGTCCCGCTCGATGACGATCTCCATGGTGTCATCCGTGCACTTCCAGGGCTTCAGCGTGAGCAGCAGCGAGTAGCACAGCGTGTCGGAGCTGGGCGCCGTGGGGGCGGGCGTCGTGGGGGGCTCCTTGGCCGCCTCTGCGGGAAGGGGCCGGGGGGCTCAGCCGGCGCGGGCCGCGGCAGTGGAGCTGCCCCATGCACCGTCCCCGTGCCGTTGGGCTCACCGTGCTCCTGGATCTCCATGGTCACGCGGCTGCTGAGTGGGATGATGGAGTAGGAGGCGATGACCCGGTAGTTATTCTCGAAGGCCTTGGCGATGAGGCCCTGCTCCGTGTCCGGCAGCACCTGGCCCGGCAGCAGCTCCGTGGGCATGTCCACGATCCTGTAGGTGCCCGACGCCTGCAGGGGACAGGGCAGCGGTGGGGTTGGGATGGGGACAGGGCTGAGGTCACATCGGGTGTCACATCGGGACCTGTATTTGGTTCTTCCCCATTGCAAGGCAGAATTCAGTGCCCGGGCAGGGGCCAATCTGGTGCATGGAGGGTTTGGGGAGGGTGAAGGTAGAGGCCGGGATGAAGGAGGAAACACAGCTGGAGCCCCCAGCTGGGGCACCTGCACAGTGGGGCTTTGAGGAGGCAGCGGGTGTCACCAACCCGGTGCTGGGGCTGTGGGTGCGTGGCACTGCGTCACCCACAGCACTGCACCCTCCTGGGTGGCCCCGAGACGCTGCCCCGTCCCTGCCCCCTGTCCCCAAGGGAGCTGCCACATCCCCTCCCCAACCCTGCGGCTGCTGCCGGCATCTCCAGAGCGTCCTGCAGAGGGGCCCTACCAGGAACTGTACGTGGCATTTGTTCATGGAGAGGGACCAGGTGAGGTTGACGTGGCTCTGCAGGATGAGGATCTGGTTGTTCCTGGCCGCCTTGGCGCAGTTCAGCGACAGGTTCACCTCGGTGATGGCCGAGCTGCGAAAGCGGGAGCGCCCCATGGCAGGGTGAGCGCGGCCGCCGGGACGGAGCGGCCTCGGCGGGGTGACGAGCACCGTCTGTACCTGTGCTCGGGCTGCAGGCGGATGATGTGGGCGGCCCCGGCGCCCTTGGCGGGGCCGCTCGAGCAGCCCTTCATGCCGCGGAAGAAGACCTCGGCCTCGAGATGCGGCGCCGCGTTGAAGCGCTCCCGCGGGACGCACTCCTCGGGGCCGCCGCTGTCTGCGGGGAGGGCAGCGGGGCTGGCAGCCGGCCCGGACACCCGTCCCACCCTGGCCCATGGCCATGCAGCGCCCTAACCCCCATCCTGCCCACCGCGGTGCCCCCACGCACCTTCACCCAGGTGGAGCAGCACCCAGCGCGGCTCGTGCAGCTCGCTGTAGGACGTGATGCCCCCGTAGACACCACGGGCCCAGCGCAGCAGCTCCTGCTCGCCGGCGTCCTCAGGGAGCTCCAGCGAGGACGCGTTGGTGCCCGGGCTCAGGTTGGCGTTCTGCAAAGCGAGTAGAGACGTGAGCTGGGGACACCGAGCCCACCCTGCAACCGCATGCGAACACCCATGCTGTTCTTCCCTGCGCATCCGGATGCTGTTTGGAAGTCGAAGCAACCAGATGTCTCCGGAGCCAAAGGCAGGAGCTGGAGTCCCCTCTGGATGAGCAGGGATCTGGGGGTGGCCGTGGGCCGGGCGCAGCGTGGGAGGCCAGCGGCACGCGGGGAGCTTGGCCCCGCTTTATTATTAGCCGCAAACAAAGCGGGAGGTTTATTTTGCTAACAAAGCGGCCGGCTCCGCTGGCCGGAGCCAAAGCCCAGGGCTGACCTTCCTCCCGGCAGCCGGAGGAAACGGGAGCTTTTTCAAGTGCCGTGCGTCACTGGGCGCCCGGCCTGCCCCGCGCTCAGATCCGCGGCCAGCGGCCCCGCGCGGCCCCCTCGGCCCCGGCTGCCGTGGGGAGAGGACGTGGGCGCCGGGGTAGCGAGATGGCTGGGAAAGGGGAAGGCGGGTGCCCCCGGGAACTGAGAGAGCCCCGTCTTTGCAGGGAGCATCCCCCAAACCCAGTGCTGGTGGCAGCCCCCGAGGGGAGCATCTCTGGGGATGCCACTTGCTTCAGCCCCACATTGCACATGCAGCCTGGTGTCACTGGGAAAGCACCCGCAGGATGGAGTGTTTGCAGCCCCCTGGTCCCATTGCACCATCACCCAAGGGTGCCCTGCAGCAAGCTGGTCCCGTGATGCAGCACTCACTGTGCGGACGAGCAGGTTGGGGCACGGCAAGGCCACGGTGACCGAGCAGTGAGGGCAGTGAAGGACGAGCACTGTGTGCCGCGCGCAGCCGCCGGCTCGCCGCACCGCCGACACCCTGAGCATGAACGGGGAGCCCTGGCAGGGAGCACGAGGAGAGGGTTAATGTGGCGGCACGGAGGCAGCGCCACCCGCCCCGCTGCCCCACGGCCCAGGGCCTCCAGCACTGGGGCTCCCGCGGGCTGCGCTGCAGGGACCGGGGCAGGAGCCGTGTCCCGCTGGCTGGATCCGAAAATGAGCCATGTGGGAGGCAGCTGTGGCCGGGTTTAGTGTTGCCCGTTTCAGGGGTCTGGGGACACTGCTTTGACATGCAAACACCCACAGCTGCACCCAGAGGAGGCTCCAGAGCATCCCCATCTTGGGCCCATGGATGTCCTGACCCCAGGGACCAGCGCACCCCGCTGGGGACACAACCATCCCTGCACTGAGGGGCTGGAGCATCCGCATCCCAGGGGATGCTCCATCCCAGGGACCAGCGCAACCTCATGGGGCCTGGAGCATCCCAACATCCGTGACAGGGCCCTCCCCCTGCAGGGTTCCACGCTCCCTCCGCTGTCCCACAGCTGCTCCCGGGGTCCCCGCAGGGCTCGGGGCTGCCCTTGCTGGGGCCGGGGAGGGTGCATGGAGCAGCCGCAGCGCCCGCAGTCCGGCCAGGCTGTGGCTGCCCAGCCGCCCGGAGCCGGAAATCCGGGCTGGGAGCCGAAGCGCCAGGCGCTAAGTTTGGAAACGGCCGCCTGAATCACCCCTCGCAAAGTGCTGAGCAAGGCGGCAGCCGTGGAAAACTACCCGGGCCCAGCAACGAGCCGGGGCGGCCGCGGGCCGCGAGCGCTGCCGCCAGCGCCGCCCTCCCGCGGGGCCGCGCGGCTCCGCTCTGCCCGTGCAGCTCCGCTCTGCCCTCGGCGGGACGGGGCCGGCGGCACCGCGTGGGTGGCCGGGGACCCCGGGCGGCCCCAGCGAGGAGGAGCCCGTGGCTATTTTTACCGCCGCGTGTTTTGCGGCCCCATTGTTCGGAGGCCGCCGAGCGCAGGGCGCTTTGCGTCTAGCCCGACGTGGCCTTTTTAAAATTATTTTCCCTTTATTTATTTATTTTTTTTTTCGCTTCGCGGCGATCTGCTTATAGAAACCGGCTTCCAGTAATTCTTCTATAAGCGGAGCCGGGCCGCGGCCGGCTCCCCCCGCGCGCGGCGGGGCCCGGTGCCGGCTGTCTGAATGCCACAGCCCTGACATCAGTCCTTGTCCCCGCTGCCCGCGGGGACCCCGGCCCCGCCGTTTGTTTACAGCTTTCAAGGTTTTGGCCTCGGCGGTGCCCTCTGGGCAGGACACTGTCCTTGGGGTGCAGACGGGAGGAAAAAGGGTAAAAATGCTGAGAGGGGCCACGTTGCGCAGCCAAGCTTGTCCCTATGGGATGTGATGCTGGGGGGGAAGGTGGCCCTGGGCACGGGTGCAAGGTGGGTGGTGGGTGAAAAAGGGGCTAAGAGGAAAGGAAGAGGTTGGTTCTCCTTGAGCGTGTGGAGAGGCTTGGGATGCAGCTGGCCGTGGGGGGCTGGATGTGGTGTTTTGGGAAGCACTGGTGTGGCTCGGCTAGTGCCCCAGCAGCCCTGGCCAGCGGGCAACGACCTCTCCTTCCCCCGGCCCCAAAAAGCAGAAGCGGGAGCTGCCGGCGCCTGGCGGCCTCGGGGCTGGCCCGAGCACATTGCGGTGCAAGAAACAGCAGTGCTGCTGTCCCTAGAAAAGGGGAGGCCCTGTGGCACGCAGGGGACAGTCCCCGCAGCATGGGCGGATAGGAACGTGGCCTTGAAGCAGTTTAATTCCCCTCTTCAGTGACATGCCCGCCGGCCCCAGCTTAGCTGCAAGGGAAGTGCCGTGAGGCCAGGGAAACGCATCAAGCGAAAGGTCAGGCTGTTTGCGCCGCGGCTCCCCGCGCGCAGGAAACGGCTGCGGGTTTGACAGCCAGGACACGGGGCGCCGTGTCCGGGCGCACGGCACTGCCTGGCCCTGCGCCACTGCATGTGCAGGCACCTGGTGCTCCCCGGCTCCACCATGCACCGTGCCTGGGTGCCTCGTGCTCCCCAGCTCAGCATGACCCCATATCCAGGTACCCAGTGCTCCCTAGTTCGGGGTGGCACCATATCTGGGTGCCCAGTGCTCCCCAGCTCGGCATGACCCTATATCCAGGTGCCCAGTGCTCCCTAGTTTGGGGTGGCACCATATCTGGGTGCCCAGTGCTCCCCAGCTCAGCATGACCCTATATCCAGGTACCCAGTGCTCCCTAGTTTGGGGTGGCACCATGTCTGGGTGCCCAGTGCTCCCCAGCTCAGCATGACCCTATATCCAGGTGCCTGGTGCTCCCCAGCTTGGGATGGCACCGTATCTGGTTGTCTGGTGTTCCCCAGCTCAGCATGACCCCATATCCAAGTGCCTGGTGCTGCCTGGCTTGGAACAGCATCATCTCCCCAGCTTAGGATAGCACCATGCCTGCCTGCCCAGCATTCCCCAGCTCAGCATGATCCCATAAGCAGGTGCCCAGTGCTCCCTGGTTTGGGTTGGCACCATGTCTGGGTATCCAGTACTCCTCAGCTTGGCATGCTCCCATATCCAGGTGCCCAATGCTCCCTGGTTTGGGATGACACCGTGCCTGGGTACCTGGCACATCCCAGCTCGGCAGGACCCATATCCCAGTGCCCAGCACCAGGCCTCGGCCCCACTGCCCCGGGAGGGAGGGCTGCGGAGGCGCCGGTGCCCGCCGTGCCACGGCCGCGCTCACCTTGGCCGCCCTCACGCTGAGGACGTGCAGCTCCTGCGCGGCGTGCAGCGAGCCGCGGCTCACGCAGCCCCGCGCCGCCGTGCCCGTCGTGTAGGACAGCGTGACGAGCGGCGCCGCCGGCACCGGCAGCAGCTCGCAGCCCGCGGCGCTCCCGGGCTCTGCGGGAAAACAAGAGACCGTCACTCGGGATTCGACGGCATCGCGGCCCCCCCATCCCGCCCGGATCCCCCCGCCCGGAGCGTGGCAGCCGCCTCGGGATGAGCTGGCGCTTGTTCGCTTGAGGAATTTGTTCCCGTTTCCGCAGAGGTGTCGCGAGGCCAAATCCCCTGCCGACCCCGGCAGGACGGCGCTAATGAAGCTCGGATCCGGTTTGGAAAAAATAAAAAAAAAAACAGCTTCCGCGTCCCGGCTCGGCCCTGCCTCGTGCCGGACCTCGCGCTTGGCCGGGGCCGGTGCGGCCCGTGCGGGAAGGAAGCGCCGGGCTGGGGGCCGCAGCCCCTCGGCGGCCTGTGGGGACATCCACGCGCACGGAGCAGCCCGTGCGGGCCGGGGCCGCCGCTGCCAAGGGAAATCCTGCATGCAGGGAGCTGTTTGATCCTGCAGAGCCTCCGGCGCCTCATCCGCTTCCCCTGTGGCGGATCCTGCGCCGGGGCCGCCGGCTGCGCCCGCGGGGGGAGATGCCACCATCGCGAGTCCCTTGCAGCCCAGCGCCACCCCGCGTCACCCCTGCGTCGGGAAGCACGTGGGGGCAGCAGAGGCGCCCAGGGCTCTGTCTCGCCGCCGTGTTTGCTTTGGAGGTGACCCGCCACGGAGCCTCATCCCTTCCTTTCCCGTCCCGTCCCTTCCCTGGAGGCTCCCGGCACTGGCGAGGCCGCGGGCCGCGTGCCAGCGCCGGGCACCCAGCTGCCGCCAGCGCTGTCGCGCGGGCACCGGGCGGGAGGGCGCCGTGACGGGGACCCTTGTCCCCCAGGGGAGCCGCGGGCCCCTCCGGTGTGTCCTGAGGCGCATCCCGGCAGGGTCGCTGGCTGCGTCCCCCGGGAACATCGCGGCCGCGGTGGCATGGCCAGCGTGGCGGCCCCGCGGCCGGGTCAGGGCGCAGGCCTCGGCGCTGACGCTGCCTCTCGCCCACCTATTGTCCGGCGCTTCCTCCCGCTCCGCCGAGCGCGGCCGCGCGGCCGGCAGCATCGGGAGGAAGATAAACAGGAGCTTATCTGGGCGCCGCAGGCAGCGGCCTCTTCCCCCGCGCCGCGGGGCACCCCGGCACCCCAATACGGGTGCTGCTCAGGCCCCGCAACAGTGTCTGGTGTGGGCCCTGCTGAGACATCGCAGCTCATCACACCTGCCACGGGCTGCACGGCAGGGCTGGGTACCCCCCGCACTGGGCAGAGGTGCTGCCAGGGGCCCCGGTGCCCGTCCCGGTGCCCGGCCCCAGCATTAGGGAACCATCAGATAAGGGCGCTTGGCCGGGCCCAGCCTGCGCCGGGGTCCATCAGATAAGGACGGGTTTATTTTTGTACTCAGGAGAGAGAAAAAAAAAATAATAAAATAAAAAAGAAAGGAAAAGAAAAAAAAAAGAAAATGCGCATTATTATTTCCAGTCTCCTTCCCTCCCTTGGTGCTGCCCAGACAAAAATAGGGAGCTGGGAAGGTCCGGCCGCGTCTCCCCGGCGCGTGGATGTGGGGCTGGCGAGACGGGGACCCGGCGCGGGGGGGGGTGCATGGGGGGGTGATTCCTGTTTTTTTGCACCAGATCAAAGCGCCCCCGAGCAAACAAAGCGGAGGGAGAACAATGTCCGTGGGGCGCACGGCGGGCGGCTCCGTCGGGACCGGCCTCCGGCCCCAGCCACCTCCCTGCTGCGCCGCACACACGACACGAGCTGGCAGGTCTCAGCTCCCGGCCCCGGCGGCTGGGGCCCCTGTGGCAGAACCAGACGGACGTGCGGTGGGCGGCACGCGCCCGGCCGGCACCAGCGCTTCCGGCAGGCCCGGCGCGGCCCCCGGCGGCCCTGACCCCGTCTGCACCCGGGGGCACCGCGGCGAGAGGAGCTCGGGGCGCCATGGCGGGGTTGTGGTGCCCGTTCCACCCCAGGAGGCCCTTGGCGGCCCCTTCCCTCCGCGTCACCCAGCGCTGCGGTTTGGGGGGACGATGGCACCGGGCACAGGAGAGGTGCCAGGCGGGCAGAGCACGAGTGTGAGCCATGGGAGGCCCCCGGCTGAGCCCCGGCTGTCCCAGGGGAGCGGATCCTCATGTCCCCATGCCCTGGATGGGACAGGGTGGCTGCAGTGCCATCCCCATCGCTAGGGCCAGAGCAGGTCCTCGAGGGACCTCTGCTGCGACAGTGCCCCTAGCCCCGGTGCAGATAAAGGGGACGAACCCTCCCTTGACCCGTTAGCGCCTTTTCCGCCCCTCTGTCAGTCAGCAGGACCCTCCCCTCTCCTCGGGCGTCCTGCCCCCGGGATGCAAAGGGGACGGCGGAGGTGGGCGCACCGTAATCCTTGTGTCCCCACACAAGGATGTGTCCCCACACTTGTCATGGTGCCCTGGATCTCCGCTCTTCCTAATGGGAGAAGATGGGGACAGGCAAGAGCCGAGCCGGACACGGCCCATAGGGCACAGCTGGCAGGACGGGCACTATATGGCACAGCCACATAAGTGGGCACTATATGGCACAGGCATGTAAATGGGCACTATACATCGCAGCTACGGAGCATGGGGATATAGGGCACTAGGCAGGACAGGCTGGCATGGCATGGCTGGTATGACGCGGCCCGCGTGGCACAGGCTGTGTGGGACAGGGCCTGCGTGGCTCTGTCACGGAGCACAGGGCTGTATGGCACAGCACGAGGGGACAGGGACAGTGTGGTACAGCTATACAGGACAAGGACCTTACAGCACAGCCACCTAGGACAGGGACCATATGGAACGGTGAGAAAGGACAGGGACAGGACAGCACAGCTACCCAGGAGTGGGACCGTATGGCCCAGCCACACGGGACAGGGATCCCGGGTGGAACAGGCATCCCATGTAGGACAGGACTGTACAGCCCAGCTCTGCAGCACAGGGACCTCGTGGCACACCTCCGTGGGACAGGGACTGTGTGGTACAAACGTGTGGGACAGGGACCTCACAGCACAGCTATGTGGCATGGGGACCATGTGGCATGGTCATGACAGGGACCTCACGGCACAGCTCCATGGGACAGGCACCGCATGGCATGGCCATGCAGGACAGAGACCTCACGGCACAGCTATGTGAGACAGGCACTGCATGGCACAGCTGTGCGGGACAGGGACCTCGTGGCACAGCTGCATGGGACAGGGACTGCGTGGCACGGCCATACGAGACAGGGACCTCGTGGCACAGCTGTGTAGGATGGGCACTGCGTGGCACGGCCATACGGGGCAGGGAGCTCCTGGCACAGCTATATGGGACAGGGACTGCGTGGCATAGCCACGTAGGACAGAGACCTCGCAGCGCAGCTACGTGGGACGGGGACCGTGTGGCATGGCCATGACAGGGACACAGCTACCTGGGATGGGGACCGTGTGGCATGGCCATGACAGGGACCTCATAGCACAGCTACATGGGACAAGGACTGCATGGCACGGCCATGCGGAACAGGGACCTCGTGGCACAGCTGCGTGGGACGGGGACCGTGTGGCCCTGCTACAGGTCAACATGTAGCCGTTCTTGGGGCTTGCAGCCAGCAGGGACCTCGTGCCAGGCCCGGGAGCAGGGATGTCCTGGCCAGACCTGACCCAGCGCCCGGGCCCTGCGAGGGGGATCCCTGAGACGGGGTCTCTGCTCCCCCAGCCTGGGTGCTGCCCCCTTCCTGGCACCCAGGGTGTCCCTGCAGCTCCCTGGGGTCACACTGGCCTGTCTCCGTTCTGTGTCCTCACAGCTCCTGGTGCCATGGGACCTGTGGGGGCTTTTGCTCCCCCAAGCCCAAAGCCAGGGCGGTGGATGCAAGAGGGGGCTGGTTCCCGAGCTGGCAGGCACTCTCCCTCCTTATCCCCAGGATTCAACACCCCCGTGGAGCCTCTGAACACGGGGTGCCAGCCCCAGAGCCCGGGCAGCCCCGCAGGAGACACTGCCGCCCGTGCCGGCCCCGTGCCGGCGCTCCCCCGCGCAGCGCCCGGCCGCTCGTGCACCCGGAGCAGGGCTCATTCCCTCCCCGCGCGTGAGGAAACGCAGCGGGGCCGCGGCCCAAGCGTCGCGCCCGGCCGTGCCGCAGCGCGCCGTGCTGCCATCGCGCTG
>JAVCKT010029685.1:0-12345 GCA_032273925.1 Rhynchotus rufescens | reverse complement strand
CATCGTGTTCCGAGAGCCCGGCAGCGGCGCGGTGCTGAGCCCCGCCGCGGGCAGCGCGGCCGCCCCCTCCGCCGCCGCCGCCGCCGCAGCGCGGGACCCCCGGGACGAGGCCGAGCGGCCCCCGGGGCCTCCGGCAGCCGAGGAAGGTGCGGGACGGCAGTGGGGCAGCCGGGCAGACACGGCTCTTCCTCCTCCTCCTCCTCCTCGCCAGCGTCCCCCCCGGCCCCGCTTGCAGCCCCCTCTGCTCCCAGGGGGCCGAGGCAGCCCCCCAGGACACGGATCTGCATCGGCCCTGGCCGGGGGGCTCAGGGGCAGCTCCCACCCCCCCCAGTGCTTTGCCCTCCCTGCCTGAACCCCACGTCCCCCCTGCCCTGCCGGGGGGCAGCCCTGGCCGTGGGGCACGTCCTGCGCGGCCGGGACGGACGGACGGAGCGACGGGCGGCTCCAAGGGCACGGCTGCAAGGTGACCGGGGACAAGCAGCTCCGTAGGGTCCCCGTCCCGGCTGGCCCCCGCCCGCCGGCCCCGCCACCGTGGCCGAGACCTGATGCAAGCTGGGACCTGCTGGGACTGAGACCTGATACAAGCTGTGACACCAACAGAGCCAAGAGCCGACATGAGCTGGGACCTGCTGGGACTGAGACCCGACACAAGCTGTGACACCGATAGAGCCAAGAGCCGACATGAGCTGGGACCTGCTGGGACTGAGACCCGACACAAGCTGTGACACCGACAGAGCCAAGACCCGAGACAAGCTGGGATCTGCTGGGACTGAGACCTGACACAAGCTGTGACACCGACAAAGCCAAGAGCCGACATGAGCTGGGACCTGCTGGGCCTGAGACCTATCGTAAGTTGGGACCTGCCAGGGCTGAGACCCGACACAAGGCGGTACCTGCTGGGGCTGAGACCCCACACAACTTGGGACACCACCAGAGCTAAGACTTGGTGTGAGCTGGGACCTGCCAGGGCCGAGACCTGATACCAGGTGGTACCTGCTGGGCCTGAGACCTGATACAAGCTGGGTCCTGCCAGAGCTGAGACCTGTCACGAGTTGGGACATGCCAAGGCTGAGACCTGACACAAGGCGGTACCTGCTGGGCCTGAGACCTGTCACAAGTTGGGACCTGCCAGGGCTGAGACCTGACACAAGGCGGTACCTGCTGGGCCTGAGACCTGATACAAGCCGAGACTTGCCAGAGCTGAGACCTGTCACGAGTTGGGACCTGCCAGGGCTGAGACCCACCACAAGCCGGACCCGCTGGGGCTGCGGCCCTACACGAGCCAGGACTCGCGGACGGCACCGGGCGCCGCGGGCGCCGCTCCAGCCTTTTCCCCGCTCCCGTTGCCTGCGGCTCCGTTTTCCTCGGAGCCGGCGGCCCGTCCCTGGTGCCGGCAGGATGCGCTGCGGGGGCTTAATTAAAACAGGAGCAAACGAGGGGGAGCAGACGAGGGGGGAAGCGGGGCCGTTGGGAGCGCCGGGAAGCGCTCAGCTCTTCCCGCCCGGGGGCCTGGGCTCTTCCCGGGTGACGCTCCCGGCGCTCCGGCTGCTGGAGCAGCCGTGTGCTCCCGGCATTCCCTCGTCGAGGAAATCATCCATGCCCGTAGGGAAAGCCTATAGTGCCATAGGGAAGTCCTAGGTGCTGTAGGGAATCCTGTGTGGATTCTCTGGTGGCTCGTAAGAGGCAGGTCTGTGTGCTGGGACACGGCAACGCGCTGCTGTCCGCCCGTTTGCAGGGATGTGGCATCTCCAAGCTGGGAGCCGCTATCGGATCGGATCCGACCAGGCCAGCGGGATGACGGGATTGGGACCATTGGAGCACGCATGGGAATGGGCATTCCTGGGAGCGGGTGGACGGGATGCCCGGGGTGCCCCCAGCCTCCCGCTGCCCGCCCGGCACCGTGGGCGCGGGATGCAGGATGATGCAAGCCTTGGCAAAGGTCACGGACCGATTGATGAGTTCGGGATGGGAAAGCAGAGCCGGGAACGTCGATGGAGCCAAACACGATTAACGAGGCGGAAGCCACGGCGCCGTAATTGCATTAGCGCAGCGTGGCACCTGTAGCGCGGCGCAGGGCCCATCCATCCCGCTCCGTGCAGCCTCTCCGGCCCGGAGCTCCTGGATTCGGGAGCCAGCGGAGCATGGGAGCAAACCCGCTGCTGCAACGTGCAGCCAATGCAGTGCCAGCACGGAGAGGCCGGAGGCATCCCGCATTTCCAGGAGGGAATCCAGCCCTGCTGCAGCATTCCGGGTGCCCGGCAGTGCTCCGTGCTTCTGGAGTCAGCACGGATCATCCCCGTGGAACACGTTGCACAAGGTGCCATGAGCAGCACGGAAGCGTGGCATGGAAGGAATGAGCGGAGAGAGGCGGGATGCTCCCAACTTCCTTGATACTTGGGAATGTGTCTACCAGCCTGTGCCCAGCAAAGCTGCAATGCCCAGGAAAAGCGTTGGAAAAGCGATGCCTGCAGGGATGCACGGAGCGCTTTGGAGCAGGAACGCTCGGCGCTGGGGGGCTGCCAGGGCCAGGCCCCGCTCCGTGTCCCGGTGCCGTTGCTCCCGCCGCCGCTAGATGGAATCGCCGGCTCGCGGCAGTGCGGGTGCCGCGGGCGCTGCGGGCGCTGCGGGCGCTGCGGCTCCCGCGCTCCATGTGCACCGGGGCTCATCCCGGAGCGCTGCCCTCCCGTCCCGCCGTGCCCCGCGGTGCCCGCTCGCTCCTGCTGCCGCCGGGGGCTCCGCTGCGCCCCTCCGGAGCGCCGGGAATGCCCAGCGGGAATGGCAGGCTGGGCACGGTGCCCGCGAGGCCTGAGGGGCCGTGGGCAGGCTGGGCGAGCCGTGGGCTCCTTGGGGTGCCGTGCTCGGGATGCAGGTGGGGGACTTGCCGCCGGAGCCGGATGCTCCGACCTCCTTCCCTGCTGGCATCATCTGCTCCGGATTGCTGCTGCTTCCCTCATCACGCGCTGGCATCAAGGGCGGTCGGTGCAAAAGATTTTCCCCTCAGGCTTGGGGCAGCTGCAGACCCTGTTGTTCGGTGCCCCCACAGCTCCTTGTCCCCGAGTGCCTGCGTTGGTGTCACCGTGTCCCCACGGGTGCTGCCAGGGTGGCAGTGCCAGGGGGTTATTCCCTGCGCTCGCTGCCCAGCGAGGGTTTTCCCTGGGATAAATAATTGCGGGATTCGCTCGGTGCCGCGGAGCGAGGCGCTGCCGTCCCCTCCATGTTCCCGCCGGGCCGCTGCTTTGCAAGGAGCCCCTTCTGCAAATCCACTCGTGTGCCGGGGTTTTCGCTGCCAATTACGGGATTAGCGGCGATTCCCCCGTGGGTTCCCGCGCTGCACCGTAATGCAAACGTGCCAATGGGAGCCGCGGCACGGGGCAACGTGCAAGGGTGCTGCAGGGCGAGCGGGCACCTCCCTGTGCAGTGCGGGTGGCCACCGTGGGGCTGCATCCTGCTGCGATGCTGCATCCTGAGCGGCGGGTTGTGTCCCGCTGCAGGGCTGCATCTCAATGTGGGGGCTGCATCCTGCTGCAGGGAGTGCATCCTGCTGTAGGGGTTGCATCCTGCTGCAGGGCTGCGTTCCAATGTGGGGGTTGCATCCTGCTGCAGGGGGTGCATCCTTCTGCAGGGCTGCATTCCAATGTAGAGGCTGCATCCTGCTGCAGGGGATGCATCCTGCTGCAGGGGGTGCATCCTGCTGCAGGGCTGCGTTCCAATGTAGGGGTTGCATCCTGGTGCAGGGGGTGCATCCTGCTGCAGGGGGTGCATCCTGCTGCAGGGCTGCATTCCAATGTGGAGGCTGCATCCTGCTGCAGGGGGTGCATCCTGGTGCAAGGGGTGCCTCCTGCTGTAGGGCTGTATCCCAATATGGGGGCTGCATTATGCTGCAGGGGCTGTGCCCTATTGCAAGGCTGCATCCTGCTGCAGGGGGTGCATCCTGCTGCAAGGCTGCATCCCAATGTAGAAGCTGCATCCTGCTGTGGGGCTGCATCCCACTATGGGGGCTGCATCCTGCTGTGGGGCTGCATACCAATGTGGGGGCTGAATTCCAATGTGGGGGCTGCATTCTGCTGCAGGGAGTGCATCCTGCTGCAGGGCTGCATCCCACTGTGGAGGCTGCATCCCAATATGAGGACTGTATCCCGCTGCAGGGCTGCATCCTGCCATGGGGTCTGCATTCTGGTGCCAGGCTGTATTCTGCTGTATTCTGCCATGAGGACTGCGTCCCAGTGACTGCATCCCAGTGCAGGGGCTACATCCCAGTGCAGGGGCTGCATCCCAGCGACTGCATCCTGCTGCAAGGGCTGCATCCTGCTGCTAAAGCAGCCTTTTCCCCATTTATTGGAATTGGGAAGCACCTGCCTGCCTCCAGCCGTGTTGCTAACTATATATATTAATATATTAACAACCTAGAGTAAATTGCAGAGGGCAGTGGGTGCCGGGGCACTGGGCGGATCGGTGCCAGGCTGGGCTCCGTGCCGAGGCCTTGGCACTGCCCCGAGCACGGCCGCGAACGGGGACACGAGGAGAAGGTCGGCGCGACCGGCCGCGGCGGCTGCCACCAGGGCCATAAATCCCGGCGCTGCCGGAGCCGGGAGCTGATTGAGGGCCGGAGCCGCTGGCCCGGCACCGCCCCGCGCTCCATCACTCCGGAACCGGCGCCGGAGTGGTTCCGTACGAGCCTGTGTATTTGCAAGCAGTGATCTGTTCTCACTGCTTTGCACCCTGGTCTGTGTGCTCTGGCTTGCACACACTCATTTGCACACTCAGATTTGCTCACACAGGTTTGTATGCTGCTCAGTGTGCTCAGAGTTGCACAGAGATTTGCACACACGGATTTGTGCACTCTGGTTTGCTCTCAGTGGTTCACAGCAGTCTGTGGGCTCTGGTTTGCACACACCAGTCTGTTCTCACTGGTTTGCACCATGGTCTGTGTGCTGAGGGTTGCACGCGCTCATTTGCACACTCAGATTTGCTCACACGGGTTTGCACGCTGCTTAGTGTGCTCAGTTTTGCATGGAGATTTGCACACACAAGTTTTCACACACAGGTTTGTGCCCTCTGGTTTGCTCTCAGTGGTTCACAGCAGTCTGCTCTGTTTTGCACACACCAGTCTATTCTCACTGGCTTTCACACAGGTCTGTATGCTCTAGCTTGCACACGCTCATTTGCACACTCAGATTTGCTCACACGGGTTTGCACACTGCTCAGTGTGCTCAGTTTTGCACAGAGATTTGCACACACAAATTTGCACACACTGCTTGGTGCACTCTGGTTTGCTTTCACTGGTTCATAGCCATCTGTGTGCTCTAATTTGCACACTCTGATCTGTTCTCACTGGTTTGCACCCTGGTCTGTGTGCTGAGGGTTGCACACACTCATTTGCACACTCAGATTTGCTCACACAGGTTTGCACACTGCTCAATGTGCTCCGTTTTGCACAGAGATTTACACACACTGCTTTGTGCACTCTGGTTTGCTTTCACTGGTTCATAGCCATCTGTGTGCTCCAATTTGCACACACTTATCTGTTCTCACTGGTTTGCACCCTGGTCTGTGTGCTTAGGGTTGCACACACTCATTTGCACACTCAGATTTGCTCACACAGGTTTGCACGCTGCTCAGTGTGCTCAGAGTTGCACAGAGATTTGCACACACTGCTTTGTGCACTCTGGTTTGCTCTCAGTGGTTCACAGCAGTCTGTGGGCTCTGTTTTGCACACACCGGTCTGTTCTCACTGGTTTGCGCTGTGGTCTGTGTGCTTAGGGTTGCACACACTCATTTGCACACTCAGATTTGCTCACACAGGTTTGCACACTGCTCAGTGTGCTCAGTTTTGCACAGAGATTTGCACACACTGCTTTGTGCACTCTGGTTTGCTTTCACTGGTTCATAGCCATCTGTGTGCTCTAATTTGCACACACTTATCTGTTCTCACTGGTTTGCACCCTGGTCTGTGTGCTCTGGCTTGCACACGCTCATTTGCACACTCACATTTGCACACACAGCTTTGCACGCTGCTCAGTGTGCTCAGTTTGCAGAGATTTACACCACAAGTTTGCACACACTGCTTGGTGCACTCTGGTTTGCTCTCAGTGGTTCACAGCAGTCTGTGTGCTCTGGTTTGCACCCAGCTGCAAGCTGCAGGGAGCAAGGGGGAGCAGCAAGGGGGGCTGCCCCTGGCCCCACGTTGCCCCCCTGCACAGCACGGTGTTTGGGGACAGAGCAGGGTCTGGTGGCTTGTGGCACTTGCTGCCCCCAAGATACTGGCCGTTGCACCCGGCCTTGCCCCTTGTCAGGGAGCAGGTCTAGGTGCCAGGGAGCAGATCTGGGTGAAAATGGAGCAGGTTTGGGTGCTTGGGAGCAGATATGAGTGCACAGGGGGAAGACGTGGGTGCACAGGGAGCAGAACTGGGGGCACAGGGAGCAGATTTGGGTGCAGCAGGAGCAGACTTGGGTGCCAGGGAGCAGATAAGCTCCTATGCCACCACCTGCCCTCCCTCCCACACCCTCTCGCTCCCGTTAATGCCCCCAGCAGCAGTGGAGCCATGCGTGCTCCTGGGCCATGCATGCTCGGAGCCATGCATGCTCCAGGGATGTGCATGCTCCAAGACTGTACATACTCCTTGGCCATGCATGCTCCTGGGCCATGCGTGCTCCAGGGACGTGCATGCTCCAGGGCCATGCATGCTCTGGGGCCATGCATGCTCCAGAGCTGTGCATGCTCTGGGTCTGTGCATGCTCTGGGGCCATGCGTGCTCCGGGGCCGTGCATGCTTTGGGGCCATGCATGCTCCGGAGCCATGTGTGCTCCAGGGCCATGCATGCTCCAGAGCTGTGCATGCTCCAGGGCCATGCGTGCTCCAGAGCCATGCGTGCTCTGGAGCCATGCGTGCTCCAGGGCCATGCATGCTCCAGGACTGAGCTCGCGCGTGCCACCTTGCAGGTGGAGGTGGAGGTGGAGAGCATGGACAAGGCGGGCAACTTCATCGGCTGGCTGCACATCGAGGGCGTCAACCTGTCGGTGGCCCTGGTGGAGCAGGCGCTCTCCAAGGTGCACTTCACCGCCGAGCGCAGCCCCTACTACAAGGCGCTGCTCGCCGCCGAGGAGGGCGCCAAGCAGAAGAAGGAGAAGGTGAGAGACGGGGACGGGCACGCGGGGACGGCGGTGGCCACCCCTGCCCCGTCGCCAGCGCTGCCCCTGCCCTAGGTCTGGTCGCACTACGAGGAGGCCCCGGTGGAGGAGGTGGTGCCGGTGCTGGAGGAGAAGGAGCGCGCGGCCAACTACAAGGCCGTCTTCGTCACCGAGATCACGGACGACCTGCACTTCTACGTGCAGGACGTGGAGACGGGTAGGGATGGGTGCCTGGTGTGCGCGGCTGCTCCTGGGTGCCTGTCCACCCTGCGTCCTGTGTCCTGACACTGTGCGTGCCCTCCACCCTGACACTGTGTATGTGCCCTGCACCCTGACACTGTGTATGTGCCCTGCACCGTAATACTGTGCATGCATCCTGTCCCTGCACCCTGACACTGTGTGCACCCTGCACCCTGACGTTGTGCATGTGCCCTGCATGCTGATACTGTGTGTGCGCCCTGCATGCTGGCACTGTGTGTGTGCTCTGCATCCTGATACTGTGCATGCACCCTGTGCCCTGCAGCCTGACACTGTGCATGTGCCCTGCACTGTAATACTGTGCATGCACCCTGTGCCCTGCACCTTGATACTGTGCATGTGCCCTGCACCCTAATACTGTGCATGCACCCTGTGCCCTGCACCCTGACATTGTGTATGTGCCCTGCACCGTAATACTGTGCATGCACCCTGTGCCCTGCACCTTGATACTGTGCATGTGCCCTGTGCCCTGCACGCGCTGACGCTGTGCTTGTGCCCTGCACCCTGACATTGTGCATGTGCCCTGCACGGTGCATGCATCCTGTGCCCTGCTTGCTATGCAAGCATCCTTCTCCCCTCCATCATGCATGCGCCCTGCATGCCATGTGTGCCATGCATGTGCCCTATGCCCTACATACCCTGCAACATTGCACCCTGCCACTGTGCATGTGCTCTGCATCCTGCCCACCATGCACATGTGCTGCACCCTACCCACCATGCATGTGTGCTGCACCCTTTGCATGCACTCTGCACCCTTCCCATCATGCATGCGTTGTGCACTCTGCACCTTGCACACCATACATGCACACTGCATCCTGCAGCCATGCATGCACCATGCTCCCAATGCCATGCATGCACTCTGCAGATCATCCATGTCCCCCCTGTCCTGCATACCTTGCCACCATGCATGTGCCCTGTACCCTTTGCATGCACTCTGCACCCTTCCCACCATGCATGCATTGTGCACGCTACACCTTGCACACCATTTGTGCACGCTGCACCCTGCAGCCATACCTGCACCATGCACCCCACGCCATGCATACACCCTGCACATCATACATGTTCCCCATGTGCTGCATGTCTTACCATCATGCATGTAGCATGTAGCATGTACCCTGCATGCACCGTGCATGCCCGCCCCCCTACCAGCATGCTGATTAGGCCGTTTTAAAGAGCGGTTCCTTGGGACAGTGGAAACGGGGCCCGGTGCCACCAGTGCCACCGGTGCCATCACGGGGTGCCCCACAGGTGCCCAGCTGGAGAAGCTCATGGAGAACATGCGCGGCGAGCTCGCGGGGCACCCGCCCGTGGAGGGCTCCTACGTGCCGCGCCGCGGCGACTACTGCATCGCCAAGTTTGTGGACGGGGAATGGTGAGCGCGGCGCCGCGGGCACGGGGCCTGGCACCGCGGCGGGCGGCACGGCGTGGCGCCCACCCGCCCGCTCCCCGCCGCAGGTACCGCGCCCGCGTGGAGAAGGTGGAGTCGTCGGCCAAGGTGCACATCTTCTACATCGACTACGGCAATGTGAGTGCGCGCGGAGCGGGCGCGGAGCGGGCACGGAGCGGGAACGGAGCGGGAATGGAGCGGGCACGGAGCGGGAATGGAGCGGGCACGGAGCGGGCACGCGGCTCTTCCCGGGATGTGCTGGGTGCCAGTGCCATCCAGGCTACTTGGGGCTCCTGGGGTGCATCTAGATGCCAGCACCAGCCATGGCACAGCTGTTTGGGGCTCCCGGGATGCATCCAGTGCCAGCATTAGCCATGGCACAGCTGTTTGGGGCTCCTGGGGTGCATCTGGATGCCAGCACCAGCTATGGCACAGCTGTTTGGGGCTCCTGGGATGCATCCAGTGCCAGCGCCAGCCATGGCACAGCTGTTTGGGGCTCCTGGAATTCAACCAAGTGCCATTGTCATCCATGGCACCGCTGTTTGGGACTCCCGGGATGTGACCAGGTGCCAGCACCAGCCATGGCACAGTCCCTTGGCCTTCCTGGGATATATCCAGTGCCAGTGCCATCCATGGCGCAGCTGTTCCAGGCTCCCGGGATGTGTCCAAATGCCAGCACCGTCTGTGGCATGACCATTTGGGACTCTTGGCACGCACCTAGGTGCCAGTGTCATCCATGGCATGGCTGCTTAGCACTTCCAGGACGTGTCCAGGTGCCAGTGCCAGCTGTGCACAGCCGCTTGGGGCTCCAGGACGTGTCCGGGTGCCCAGGACATGTCGGGGTGCCAGTGCCATCCACCACGCGAGCTCTTGCCCTTCCCGGCATGCATCCAGGTGCCGGTGCCATCCACGGCACGGGCACCCCAGGGCTCCGGCACCCATGCGGGGTGGCCCGGCAGGGTGCCCGGCCCCCGGCGCTGCCCCCCAGCCCCGCCGCCCCTCTGTCCCCGCAGAAGGAGACGCTGCCATCGTCGCGCCTGGCCGCGCTGCCACCCGCCTTCAGCACCCGCGTGCTGCCCGCCCAGGCCACCGAGTACAAGTTCGCCTTCATCCAGGTGCCCCAAGACGTAAGTTGGGGAGGGGACAGGGGAGATGGCACCGGAGCCCTGCAGGAGGTGGCACCGGAGCCCTGCGGGAGGTGGCACTGGTGCCCACTGGTGCCCACCCCGCGGTGCCCCCAGGACGAGGCGCGCGCCGACGCGGTGGACAGCGTGGTGCGCGACATCCAGAACACGCAGTGCCTGCTCAACGTGGAGCACGGCGGGCCCGGCTGTCCCCACGTCACCCTGCAGTTCGCCGACTCCAAGAGCGACGTGGGGCTGGGGCTCGTCAAGGAGGGGCTCGTCATGGTCGAGGTGCGCAAGGAGAAGCAGTTCCAGAAAGTGGTAGGTGCCACCGGCCTGGGCGCGCGCTGGGGACCGTCCCTGGGGACCTTTTGGGCACGAGTGCGTGTTGGTGCGATGGGGACCATCCTTGGGGACCTTTTGGGGATGGGTGCATGTTGGTGCACTGGGGACCATCCTTGGCCCCCCATCCAGGGATGTTTTGGGGACGGGTGCATGTTGGTGCACTGGGGACCATTCTTGGGGACCTTTTGGGCACGGGTGTGTGTTGGTGCGATGGGGACCATCCTTGGCCCCCCATCCAGGGACCTTTTTTTGATGGGTGCATGTTGGTGCAATGGGGACCATCCTTGGGGACCTTTTGGGGACGGGTGCGTGTTGACGTGATGGGGACCATCCTTGGCCCCCCATCCGGGGACCTTTTGGGCACGAGTGCGTGTTGGTGCACTAGGGACCATCCTTGGCCCCCCATGCGGAGACCTTTTGGTGACGGTCCAGAAGGGTCCCCCGAGGGAGGGAGATGGGGGGGTGGCCCTGACCGCCGGTGTCCCCACAGATCACCGAGTACCTGAACGCCCAGGAGACGGCCAAGAGCGCCCGGGTGAGTCCGGCGTCCCCGGGGCGGCCGCAGGGACCCTGGGGCGTTTGGGGGGGCGGAAGGGACGGGGGGAGGTTGAGGCAGGGCGGCCCCTGTGTCCCGGGAGAGGCTGGATCCGGCTGCCCGTCTCCGGAGGAGGTGCTGGACCCGGCCCTTGTCTCCAGGGCCTGGGTTGGATGCGGATCCCATCTCCCAGGGAGATGCTGGATGCTCTCCTCATCCTCAGAGGAGGTTCTGGATGCTCTCCCCAATCCCCAGGGGAGATGCTGGATGCTCTCCTCATCCCCAGAGGAGGTTCTGGATGCTCTCCCATATCCCAGGGAGATGCCGGATGCTCTTCCCCCATCCAAGGGAGATGCTGGACGCTCTCCTCATCCCCAGAGGAGATGCTGGATGCTTTCCCCTATCCCCAAGGGAGATGCTGGATGCTCTCCCCCATCCCCAAGGAGGTTGTGGATGCTCTTCCCTATCCAAGGGAGATGCTGGATGCTCTTCCCTTCCCCGGGAACGATGCTGGCTGCTCTCCCCAGATCCATGGTGGTGTTGGTCGTGGGCTCCCTCCTTCAGCTCATCCCCTCTCCTGTCTCCCATCCCCTCTCCTGCCTCCCGTCCCCTCTCCTGTCTCCCATTCCCTCTCCGACATCCCATCCCCTCTCCTGTCTCCCGTCCCCTCTCCTGGATCCCGTCTCCTCTCTCGCAGCTCAACCTGTGGCGCTACGGCGACTTCCGCGCCGACGACGCCGACGAGTTCGGCTACAGCCGCTAAGGGCAGCGCCGGGGCCCGGCCGTCCCCGCCAGCCGCCGCCGCCGCCGCCGCCCGACCGTCCTGCCCCGCTCGCGCCCAGCCCCGGGGCTCCCAGTGCCGCCCTGGGGCTCCCAGTGCCGTCCCGGGGGTCCCAGTGCCGCCCCGGGGCTCCCGCTGCCACCCCAGGGGTCCCAGTGCCACCCTGGGGGTCCCGGTACCACCCTGGGGGTCCCAGTGCCGCCCTGGGGGTCCCGGTGCCACCCCAGGGGTCCCGGTGCCACCCTGGGGTCTCAGTGCCCTCGCGGCCCCGCTCGGCACGGGGGGCAGCGCCGCGGGCGCCGGCGCGGGGGTCCCAGCCCTCGCTCCGGTCACGGCTCCGGGTGCCCCCGCGCCCCCCGGCCTGTATTTAAAGCTTTGGGGGTCCCAATAAACGTAGCCCAGCGTGGCCGCCGCCTCTGCTGCCGTGGGGGGCTGGGGGGATTCGGGGGGGGTCTGTGGGGCGGGGTTGGGTGGGGGGCCGGGGGGGTCTCATTCCAGGCCTGATGACAGCCCTGACCCCAACCCAGCCCTGAGCCAAGTGCTGATCCCAGACCCCAACCTTGATCCCAACCCCTAACCTTGATCCCAACCTGATCCCAGACCCCAACTCTGACCCCAACCCCAGCCCTGAGCCAACCGCTGATCCTAGACCCTAACCTTGATCCCAACCTCAGTCCAGATCCCAACCTGACCCTAGACCCCAATTTTGACCCGAACCCCAGCCCTGAGGCAAACACTGATCCCAGCCCCCAACCTTGATCCCATCCCCAGCCCAGATCCCAACCTG
>JAVCKT010029684.1:0-21368 GCA_032273925.1 Rhynchotus rufescens | reverse complement strand
CAAAATACCCACTCATTCTAAAGGGCTTAGTGCACTTTTTATTTTTTTATAAATGGAGATCCACTCTGTGTTGGGTTTTTTTTTTTTTTTTTTTTTTTTTCTTTAGGGAGAAGGAAATAGATAATTTGTTATTGTATATTTGTAAGTGTGCTAAAGCGGTGTTGAAGTTTCTTGGTGCAAGTTTTTGGTTTTCTCTTGAATTGTCAACTATGGTGCTCTCAAAAGGGAAGTTTATGGTTGTACAGGAGTACTTGTTTTTCAAGATTTTTTCATCTTTATGCAGAATGTTTGCATTTTTCTTTGTCTCATTGATCAAGCCTAAATGAAATAGTTGGATGAGATAAAGGTTGATCACATTTCCTGTTAATGCAGAGTCTTGCTTATTAACCAGTATGTTCCATGTATGTGCTTACTGTACAATTTAATTAAATCAAGAAGCCTTTATGGTATTAAGAATCTAGCATATAAACACAAAGAATTATCTGCAATCCTTTTTCATGCCCTTTTTTTTGGTATGTATTAAATATATTCTTCTAGATTAGATCTTATTCTCTCTCATGTTCTCTTGCTCATTTTCTTTTGAATATTCGCCAGGTTTTCCAAAAATGTACAGTGAATCTTCTCTGTGGACTAGATAGGGCAGATTTTGTGCAAAGTGTGTCATCATGTAATGAAAGGCACATGTAATTTCATGTAGTTCATGTAATTTCAGTACACATAAATATTTTTTTCCAAAGATTTCAGGAGAAGGGCTTGGTAAGCTATTTTTCAGCTTTAGTAATTCAGCAATCCACCTCACTCTGGTACAACAGAACATGATTCGGCAATAGTTTTCCAAGCAGTTGTTGATGATTTTCTATTTAGTGATTCTGAATTTAATGTTAACTGCATTAGAAAAAGAAAGGGACTTTGTGCATGAGACTACCTGAAGCTGAGACTCTTATTCCCAGAGTATTGGGAATCGGGATCCCAAAATCAGGAGTTTCTGTTCCCTGTGACGCTGCAGGACCATGTGTTGGGCTCAACCAAGCAAAGCGTGGGAGAACATGTAACCCTTTGCCTCAGTGAGGTTTGGCCAAAGAGCTGTATGCCAAGGAAAGTCTGCCTTTCAGGCCTGCAGATTTTTTTTCTTTTTTACCTATACTTGCTCTTCAAGCATTTTTTACTTAATTATTTTACTTGAATGATAACATATCAAAGTTATGCTCAGCAGAAGAAAACAGGACAGATGCCTCCTCAGAGTTTGTGCTTGCGTGCCATGCTTTTATCTCTTGTAATCATAATGGGTGTGAGGTTGGCGTGGGAGGAAAGAGAGGACAGTCTAGTGTGGGTGGAAACTGAGAATAGTCTTGTCATGTCATTGCAGAAAAAGTCTGGTATTCAGAGAGAGAAGAGCATAACAGAGATATTGAACATAAACTTGTCAATGGCTGGACATTTGTTCTCAACTACACTCATTTTTATAAAGCCAAAGAGGATATTATTTTTCTCTGAATGAATAGAGAAATCAAAGACAGTATCTCAGTTAAAATGTACATTAGCTTCTGATTTTTTTGCTTATCCTTTGTTTGATGGGAGATGCTGAGTCATCAAAGCAGTGTTACACTGAGCCTGTGTCTTGCACAGGAGCACAGTTCTGGTTGGATTTGCACCCAAATTTCCTATCTGATAGCTCATTTTGGGATTCTGTTTCGATTGTTCTACTGTATTTACAAATTTTTACTTGGAATAATGCATCAGGGTAAAGATTTATAGAAGCACGAAAGACCTATTTGCTCCAATAATAAAGAGTTTGTATGTGTTTTTCTGTGCACCTAGTTGGTTGTATGTTCTTTGGACATGTGGTAGTTCAGCATTTCTAGGAGTAGCATTTGCCTTTATTTTAGAATTACAGAATTAACGGGCAGTCTCATCTGGGGAGACAGATGGCAGCATTGAGCTGTCGTTCTGTTTTTCTGTCAATAAGGCAGAAGTAAGATGGTGAGGAGAAAACAGTCTTTTAACAGAAACAACCTGGTATTACCTTGAATTGTGCGTGACACAGGTGACTGTTCTGTATTATGAAATTTGATATAAAAAGTTACATCTGCAGGGCTATTAATATCCAATGTTGCCACACACATAATACCAGCCAGCAGGTAAACTTGCTTGCAGACATATCCTACCTGCAATACTGTAAATTATTTAGTTACAACACTGTGTATTTTTGAGCACGTTTCACAAATCATTTGCGTCTGCCAGATTGTGGTGCTGGAGAGACAAACAACTGAAGATCACGTATAGATGAAGAAAACTGCACTGCAGGGTTTTGCTACTCAAAGTTGCTAATAGTGACTGGTTGAGCCAGCAATCCCAGTGCCTGAACCTGTCAGTGTTTCAGTCATTGGTAAGACGTTTCTGCCATTCCTTGGAAATGAATCATCTTGTCAATTGTGTTCTCTAAATGCAAAGCATTATCAGTCTTTAATGTGCTGAAGATGTGAACTGTGCAGATTAAAACAGAAATAGAACTGTTTCAGTCTGGTGGTGTGTTTTATTTAAAACATCATGTAACATTATATCTGAAGGTGTTCTTTAAAATGTGTGGAAATATCAGTTCTTTCTTGAACTTCTTCATATCTATTAGTAAGTAGCTGTTCATCTTTCAGGTTGATGAATTTGAACCTGATCAGTTATCTGGTCATTACTAGCACGAACTCACAATTATTGCTGAAGTAGTCATTTCAGATGCATATCCCATTTCTTTTAATACCAACCAATGAGCTTCTGTGGTTTCATCTGAATTGTTTTAGCATGTATGTTACAGATGCTTGGAGCCTATGCAGTTTTGTACTTACTTGTTTTAATGTTAGAAGGGAAAGAAATTGATATACAGTCACGAACTGGAACTTGTAAGATGATCAAAAGCTGAGAGGCATGTGACTGCAACAGTGTTTGTTCAGCTTTTTAGTTTCTTGCATACGCTGCAGAAGGCTTGTTCAGCGGTACTAAAGCAGTGGTGAACGTTGTATAGAGAAGCCTGGTGTGTTTCGGCAGAGCATTAAAAGTCTTGGTGTTACTTTTGTACACGAATTTTCTTGGAAACTTATGAGAAATTTCCAGTAAAGAATAACTGCCATGACCAGTCCAGATTCCTAGTGCTTCCTGGTTTGGAGTAGATTAAAGACGAAGTTTTTCTTTAGTGTTGCCAATCCTTAAGTGTTGTATAGCATGTCATCACATTGTTGTTATTGGGATCACTGGAAGACTTATTTGGATGGGCTGATAGCTTCATATTTTGATAAGAATAGTCTTGTGGCTACGTAACTGTGTGGTTCTTCCTTTGCACACAGCAGAGCTGTGGGCATGTGCTAGAGCCATGCTTTTTGATGAACATAGATGAAATACTGGAGATCTGGTTTACTCGGTGAATTTGAGCCAGCTCTGAACATGACAGCATGTTCATCGTCAGAGTCAGTGTTAACAGTGACGCCTGCGTCCTGGAGAAATAGCAGGACCAGTTTTGCTCGGGTGGATCTGGGAAAGCTGCTCTAGTGGCTGGGGCAGAGGGCTGAGCTCAGTGCACTAGTTCACTGAAACCTGGGCTGGGTGAGGAGGCCGTAGTCAACGTGAGGAAGAGGAGAGAAAGAGAAGAAGGAAGAGCTGGAGTGGACTAGGCAGGAGGAGGGCATAGAAAGTGTGAAGTTTTCCTCACCGTATTGAGAATTGCTGCTCTGTATTAAGGTGCGTTCTATCTGACAGTAATTCATTAGAAGGCTAATAATTTTGAAGTACTTCATCTAATATTTATTCAGGAAGAGACCTTTTCTCATATTACTGGTTTTAATTTCCCTTCTCCAGGTTGGAACGGTTTGGTATTGAAACCAGAAATTCTACACAAGCCTTCCTTTGTTGAAGGATATTTTTAATAAAGATACCACAGTCTGTTATTTGAAAATACTTTTTTGGAGTAGAAGTACAGATGTTTCATGGCATTTCTACTCCTCCAGACTGATGTGAATAGAGGGACAGACTCTGGCAGTGCTTGTGCTTATTATGCTGACATCTATTCCCAAATTATGTCAACGCCAGGGCTGTAACGCTTCCCTGTCACTATACAGACTCTACAAAGAAAACAGCAGACCAAAAGACAGGCCCTATTTTGTCTTCTTCATTCCCTGCCTTTTGTCTCCCTTCTCCCCTCTCTCCTTTTTTTTTTCCTGTAATTTGTAATTTTAGTTTTACTTTCTTAGGGATAAAATTGCATGTGGTGGGGGAAAAAACAGGAAAAGTAGGGGAGGAAATGGCTTAGAGAAGCGCATGTGGTTGAAAGGAAGGAAGAACATGGAGAAATGGCATAATGGCGAGGAGTTAATAGACTTCAGTCAGAAATATAACATATTTGGATGATGGGTGAGCAGCAACAAATGCGAAGGGAAATCATTGCAGTGTCCATAGGGAATGACAGCAGGAGGCTACAAATATTTTGCCAGTTGTGGCTCTTCATCCCAAGCAAAAAGTACTGATCTCTGTAACCTGTGGTTCTGCCACAGAAGATAACTAGTATGTGGACTAGAATGTGGTTTGGAATAAAGTCTTGTGTCAAAAAAGAAAAGTCTGTACAAACTTGAAAAAGCATTGCTTTTAAGGCTGGGAATGGGTTCAATTTTTTCTTTATTTTATGCAGACTTTTTTCTTCAGCCATGTAACTGGAAAAGCAAAATTTGACTTACGAAAGAAATCTTGAGTTAACATTTCTCAGTTCAATTCTTGCCTTATTAGAATGTGAATACTGATGTGTCCAAAATGTCATAGAAAAATCTGAAAATAACCAGTGATTTTTGTAGCAAAGATCTGTCCCTGCCTGCTGCTTCTCTCTGTATCTGAAGTGGAATTGAGGCATATGAAACCTTTTTCAAAATGTAATGTGAGCTTATCCTGAACACATGAAAGAAGAAAAAAAAGGGATCTTGCAAGGCTTGAATTATAATGTTTTCTGAATTGTGGAAGTACTATATATTCTGCCCACCTCTGAGGAAAATCTGTTGTTCAAGAAAAAGTTTTAATGCTAGATTTTATTGTATATCTTGTTTGCTTTGGTTGAGCTTCTGCTGTTTTCTTTTGCATAATAGGTATAAATGACCAAGGATTGTACAGAGTTGTGGGGGTGAGTTCAAAGGTCCAGAGACTCCTGAGTTTGTTGATGGGTATGTCTATTTTATCTTCCTTCTTTTTCCATATTTTAACTGGTCTGTTTTACTGTTATTATTTAGTATTGAAAGCATATACTTGTATTGCTTATTTATATGGACCAAATCTAGTTTGCCTCAGTCCACCTAAATAATCCTCATATCCCTGTAAGGTCCTCGATTGAGCGCAGCGAGCAAGATTGCTTGATAAAAATGAACTAAGACAACAGTTAAGGAACATTGTAGGAAAAAATCATGGTTTTTGTGTAAAGTTAGTGTAAGAGGTATTGAAAAACCCTCCAAATAGTCAGACTTAGGAAAGCCTGGAGCGTGTTGCTTCATGTTGAAAGTTCCATTTTCTTCTCCTTCGTTCAGATGTACAGATTGTCCCTCTGGGCCTTTAGTTGATCAGAATGCCAAACAAGACAGTTGAAGCCTATCAATGAAGAGTTGTTTGGTTTACAGGAGGGGGAATGATATATAAGTATTTATAATAATTATGCCTGTGCTAAAGCAGGAGAGAGACAGGGGAAAGGGTTTTTTTTTTTCCTATGGCATTATTCTTGTATTTTTTTTTCCCCCTTTTCTTTCTGCAAATTTAAGCTGCAAATAACCCTAGTAGCTGTGGTTTGCTTGCCACCCTGATGTCTCTGGGGGCAGAGGAAAGCACCTGGATGAAATCCCGTCTGCCCTGCATCTCTAGCCAAAGGAGTAGCCATGACTGCAGGATGTGCTGCGTTTCCAAATTCCGTGTCCTGAGCGCTGACAGTACATGCAGTCAGACAAGACCACTGGGATTAGTTCGTTTTTACAGCGCTTCCAAACCTGTCACTTGACAGCAAAGGTCTGATTCTCAGGGATTCATTGGTATGCAAAGAAGCTTGTTTGCAGTTTGCGCCAGGCTCTTCTCCAGAACCATGCATGCTCCATCTGTGCTGATAGCACAGTGTTCTTTGGCACTGCAAACTGGAGGAAGCCAGAAAGTGAATTCATTTCATTACCCCAGACATTATGTGAATGACAAAGCGCTTTTATATTATATGCTGCTGTCAGTTCAGTGCCACCTGTAAGACTTTTTCTTTTCCCTTTCTTTTCTCCTTTAAACAGGCTATCTCTCTAGAAATGATAAGACATCAAGCTTGAGGGGCTATACGTCATATCAGTCTTTCATAATGACCTTGCTAAATTTTAATTTATGGTATCTTACTTTAATCAATATTAACAGCACCCTGAAGTTTTCATTAGTGCATGTAAACCTGCCTGTATCTTTAAAGTATTGTAGAAATAAACAGCTTTTGGAAATACAAGGCAGGTTTAATGAAAATGACTGACCTATTCCAGGTTCTAATGGTTATGATGCAACCAATTCTCATGGTTGTTTATCTGTGTTGGAATTAGTCTCAATAAACAATAGCATTTTTTATCCATTTACTCTAGGAAAAATGGCTTGTCGTTAATCAAAAAGCGTTGATATCATAAGCATTTGATATCCTAAGATGTTTTTCAATTTTGTGCTTACTGACTTAGCTTGGGCGTGCAGGTCTGGCAGGCAAATTTTCCTCTTTGCCATTAGTGGTATCCAAATTAAATAGACTTAGGTTGCCAGTGGTTCAGTAGCAGCTGGAAGCATTTACTGGGGATTCCAGCATCTGCTTTTAGTTATTTTTTAAAATTAGAAACATTTTTTCTCATTTCCAAGATTCATGTACTCATCTGAAGTAGGAAGCATACAGTGCGGTATCAAGATAAGACAAAATACTGAACAGGAAACAGAGTGCAAGCAGGTGCTCTTTTTCAGATAATTTGTTGAAAGTGATCCTATCTGTGCTCTTTATCTACCTATTCTCAGAGAAGAATAAAGAAGGCTTCTTTTTGATATACAACGATACAGAGAATTTAAAATGACAGATTAATCTTTAATCCTTTGTCTCTGGGTATACCATTAGATATCCTTTTATATGAAAAGCTCTTTTCAGGATCATAAGGAACTCATATTAACTTTCTGTATTGTAAAATGTTTAATAAGATTTCTAAGTATTTTAAGCTACCCATCATTAACCGTGAGGTCTGCAGTGTGATGGTCCAAAATGAAAGAAAGTCTTCCAAAGGATAACCGGAGTCATTAAGAGCATGTTGTCTCTGCTCTTTCTCAGGAGAGTTTTTAAAAAAGCAGGGAAAGTATATAGAGTCATGAGAGCACTGCAAGACCGAAATATGGCCTTACTTTTCTAATGCTATGAATATACAGATTTTCATCTTTAATTGAAAAAAATTTGTGAGACCAAGCATTAGGAAAAGTGAGTTTCAACAATTATTAAATGTACAACTCAAAAAAAAGACAAAATTAATTTTGCAAATAAAAAAAGTCCTTGAAGATGTTTGTAACCAGAATTGTGCTATGTGGTCTTGCTTTTGACAGTCATCATTTAAATTTGAATGACAAAGGCATTTGGTAAATGAAGCACCCATTTTCCCTTGAAATGTAACATTAAAATAATTTGTAATGTCTCACTATAATCAGGGATACGGAGTTATGACTTGGATATTTAGGGAGTCTCTGTCATAAGCCCTTCAGGGGCATTGCCAGTCATCAGAAGGCTCTGTTCTTGAAGGGCTTTAGGAACCGCTTCCTGTGTCATCTATAATCTGCCTAGTAGCCTGGGGTGGTTTGTTTCACACAAGCTACCTGAGCCAGACCAGCTTTCACACAGTCCCTTCTTTGGAAAGAAGTGACTGCTGAGGACGTGAGGTTTCTAATGCCAAGTTCCATTTTGACTTCTGATGCTGCCTGGTGTGAAAAAACGACGTCACCTTTTGTAGCAGCAAAGTTTGAGAACTTTCACCTTTCTAAAATTAGTGGCTTTCAAAATGATTACACTGAACTGCTTGTTATTTTATATACCGTAAAAGACCATATGCATACACTTTCTACAGTGGCATTTTATATATTAGAACAGAAAGAGATATTCTCCTTCTAACCTACTTTAGTGAACTGGGCTGTTTTTTTATAAACCTTGGCTCCCTTATTGTCAGAAACATTTGCATAAAATTTGGAGTCGATCTGTCAAAAGCTGTTCTGTAAATGTGCATGGTTATTTTTATAGGCGTAAAGTTGCCACTCAATGCACAGTGGCTGCTACATGAGCAAATAGCATGAGAACTAATAGAATCAATTTAGAAAATCCCAGTTGAACTTCCAGCTCCTGTAACAGCGTGGGATATTTGAAGTGGAGGGCGAAGTGAAACAGAGCTCTGCAGTTTTATATTTGTTATACATATAAAGGGTAGGGTGGAGAACCTGTATAAAGTAACTGTAAAACTAAAAGTAAAAACGTATTTTCAATCTTGATGCCTTTTACAGCCAAATTAAGGTTTATTTGGGATTGGTAGTGGGACCAGCTTGGTCAAGGGACCATGAAATCTTTCAGCAATACCATACTTTGAGGGAGGTAGTTTTGCAGTTCAAATGTTCTATTTTTCTTTGTCTTCTCCAAACTCTTCACCAACAATTTTCATGCAAGCAAGTGCACCCCTTGACTGTAAAGGATGAAGAGGTTCTTGAAAACCCCAAATATTGCATGGTGGTTTAATTACAAAATTGTCGCAGATCTCCTTGGTTTCTGATGTGTGACAGGTTTTCCTTCATGGATTCAGTAGAAAGATTTTCTTCTCAAAAAAGAGAATATGAATTCGGAAGTTAACATGCTGAAAGAGGAGAGGAGTAAATATTTTCCTTAGATGATTTTGAAGAGTTTGGGTGATGGTTGGCTGTTAGGGTTTGGGTAGAAAATGTTATCTGACTTGTATTTTAAAATGATATTTAAAAAATTGATATAATGAGGGAGAATATTCAGTTACAGAAATAATTGGTTGGCACAGACTTTAGAACAGAATTATTTAGTGCCAGAGAAAGGACTGCACCTTTAATTAGAGTGCTTAATTTGAATTTATATATATGTCCCTATTAATGGAGAACATTTTTTTTACCATCTTTTCTCTTTTCTTTTTTTCTCTTTTCTTTTTTTCTCTTTTCTTTTTTTCTTTTTTCTTTTTTTCTTTTTATTTTTTGAAGATCTTTATAATAGTGCTTCTAACTTTGACAAAGATTCTGTCATAATTTTGGCTTTGCTTTTTAGAAAGTTCTATATTTGGAACTGATTCAGAATTTCTTTTTTTTAATTCCTCCCCCTGCATGCTAGATGCAAAAACCTGCAATGAAGTTGACCTGGAAAACTCTGTAGATTGGGAAGTGAAGACGATTACTAGTGCTATGAAGCAGTACCTGCGGTAAGTTTCTTCCATTCCCTCTCCCCAAGACCATGAATTTCATATTTTAGTTCTCCTGTTCCATGTATTGTTGCATTACTTACTTTTTCCCATATTTTGTAACAGAAGCGCTTTTCTGGAGCAAATATCATGGTTATTATTTCTCTTAGGGAAAGCAAAGTAAAATAATTGAGGAAAAGTCATATTCATGTTGACATGAAATAAGCCTCTAAACATTTCTGTGTGAGATACACAAGTATTTCAAGTACACATAAGTATTTCACTGTTGATTCAGAATACTAAAGTGCTTGCAAACTTGTTGAGAGTTCTTACTTAAATTCAGGTTAGATTATTACAAGCAAATTTTTGCTTTTTATGTTTTAATATGATGTAGTGATGTAGGTGGTGAAAGTTTGAGGAAAGGAAATTTTAAATATTTTCACCTTCTCCTTCATGAGTCTCACTCCCATGTTCTAGGTGAAACTCTAACAACAGCTATAATACTCCCCATGGTAAACGTAAAAAGCATTGGATGTGTTCTGTATTCAAATTAGACTTGTCTAATTCCTGATCAAAATACTTTACTGTATTGCCTAAGAATATTGTGATACTGCATACAAATGCAGTATCCTTAATCTTCTGTTTTATTAAAGGAATTATTACTGTAACCACTGTCAAGATAAAGTCTGTCTTACGGGAATTTTTAATAATTAGGAAAGAGTAAAAAACATGTCCACATAGTAGAGTATTTCCCATATATATATATATATGAATATATATCTATATAAACACTCTATATATAGAGTTTATAGAGAGTTTATAACACTCTCTATATATAGAGTGTTTACTACAATATTTCATAAGCATCGATGAAGTCAACTTAATAAATGAAGGTTTTAACACTGACATTTTTACTCTGGTGTCCATCATTCAGTACATTTTTCATTTATGACTAAGATTTTCGATTTCAGTTTCTCCGTTTTAGAAGATTTAAAAGTTTAATTTGCAGAGAGTTGCTGTTCAGCAAATTTAACTGTTTTAGGCTTTTATTCTTTTCCATAAAGGCAATGACTTGTGGTTTTATTTTGAAAACATATATGAACAGTGATTACACATTATATGTATAGTATACAATTTTCACCTGTGAAAGGTGCTCATGCTAGCTCAGAGGCATCAGTTCAGTTCCTGGAATGTGAAGGAATATATTTAGTATTATTTTCCTCAGCTTTCCCTGTTGATTTACAGGTTTTCCATTTGCACTGGAAATAACTGAAATCCAAGGGCCACACTGAAAAGAGTTTCCTCCAATATGAGGATCCTACTACTGAATGTTAAAAAGCTTTCCTGCTTAGAATAAATACATATAGAAATGAATACGGATGAATTTATTTATGTCATCCTTGTTTTACAGAAGCCTTCCAGAGCCCCTAATGACGTACGAGTTGCATGGAGAATTCATCGTTCCTGCCAGTAAATATTTGAATATAGTTCAAATAGAAATCTTTCCTGATAGTACTGTTGTGTCTCAAGAGCACACTGCAAATGCAGTTTAAGAAAAACTGTTCACCCAGTAAAAATATAGGTATCAGAAATAATAAAAGCTTTAAAAATATGGAAGTTTTAAGAGACAAGATTCTGGCAGACTTAGCATAGTGTGGTACTCACATCTATGTGAAAAGTTTTGGCTAGGCATTTAGAGTATTCTTTCATATTATCTTATTTGTATAAAGATAAACATCCTATAATGGGATTGTGATATTTTTTATTCCATTTATGAAACCTGTGAAGCCCAGAGAACATTCGAGTTCAGGCTGATTTGAATCTTTGAAACACTATTGCCTGACCCTTGTTTTCAGTACCTTGGATATTGAAATGTTAGGTCTGCTTTGAGGCTCACTTGACTTTTCCTCATAATCAGTAGAAAAAAGGAAAGTACAGCTCAAATTACCTTATGGCAGTTACCATACAGATTTGGAGAAGAGGGAATAACAGTTGTAGTTCTGCTGCACCATATCTCATGTGCATGGAATTTTTTGTCAGAGGATGGAGGAAAACTGTAAGAAAAATTTTGGCAAAGTATCAAACAGATATTTAGCTGATTTGCTTTCTAGCCTGTAGCATTTCTGGCATACTGTGGGAAGTAAAATTAAAATAAACTTTGAGACAATTGCATCTTCTTCCTCACTTTGCTGTAATGACTTTATAGAACTGCAGAACGTGCTTGCTGACGGTCTTTAATTCAAAATGAGAATTTGCCCATGAAATTCATTGCCCCAGCACATCTTGGAGTCCCAGCTACTTGAGCAGCCTTGAATCTGCCCGTTTATATTGGAAAGTTTTAAAGGCATTTCTTGACCTATGGATTTTTGCCAGCGGTTTCTCAGAGTATTTTCCCTTTTCTATTTTATAGTCTCCTTCATAAGTGAATTAAAGTGAAGCTACTTATTTTAGTACATTATTCATAAGGAGCAAGCATTTGTGTAGAGGCACTAATTCTGTGTACTTGGGGAGGGAAATTTAATCAATATTGCAGACTTTGCTTACTAAGTATTTCAAAATAGGTTTCCAATGTTGCTTCCTATGTTGTTTATTAAAAAAAAGGAAAAAGAAATAATGGGTATCCTTTTCTCTGCAACGCTTAAAATAATTAATATAAAAGGTTCTCTTTCCAACTGTCTTGAATTAAATATGCAGTTTTAGATGGTAACTTCATAACTCTTGACAGTATTTTGTGGTTAATTTGCTTAGCTATTTCTTAATTGGGGTCTGTGATTTCACATGTATGTAAAATATTCTTGATGTAGAAAAGACTTAGGTTCTTGCATCGGTCTGAATTTTGATCAGCTGTTTAGAATCTAAATATTTTGCATTTTCATGAGCTTTTTTTTCTTGCAATTGGTCCAGGGCTATTCACTGTGTAAGAATTAAAAAGAAAAAATAAAATCTATAACACTATCCTCTGAAGAAATACAGAAACTGTTTTTAAAAAAATATACTTCAGATAAAATGTGAAGTGGTATGTGATTCTGGTATCAAACTTCTTTCATTCAGATTAGATTTGTAATTTTTCTGTTTATGCCTCAGGATATAGAAGGGCAGAGAAATACTTCCATACCTTTCATTGTAAGCTGCTACTCAGCTGTAATTCTGTGACTTAGCAGAGTTTTGAGAAACAGGATTGCGTAGGGTTGCCTAGACGTGGTGTTATTAGCTGCATAGTAGTAGCAAAACTGAATTCTAGTGATGAGGACGATTGATGCTATAATGTGAAGAAAGTCACTTTCACTCGAGCTTTTCACAAAGCAGCAAGAGCTACCATCTCTTTCACCTTACACCTATACTGTAAGCAGTATATTTGTAAGCAGATGATTTTGATGCAGCAGAATAAAAACTACATCTGTCATTTTTCAAATATAGAAGAACAGACAAATGCATCCTTTTGCAGGTGGAGTTAAAGATAAGTTCACAAAATAAGTAAATAGGCAGATAGTTCTGGAACAAGACTACTTATGAAAACAAAGCACATATGTTCAATTTTGTTATTTTGCTGTGTTTGTGGATATGTAAGTGGTGCAGTGGAATGTGTACGGTATGTTTTTGTGCAGGGGTGGGAGAAGCTTTGGTTTTTTTTTTTTTTTTTTTTTTTTTTTTTTTTTTTTTTGAGATATAGTTCTTTGTTTCTATGTCCTTTAGAAAGTGGGAGTCCAGATTCTCGAGTTAATGCCATTCACTTCTTGGTTCATAAACTTCCAGAAAAGAACAAAGAGATGTTGGACATTCTGGTGAAACATTTAGCAAAGTAAGTATCCTGACCTGCTTTCTATTTTGCCAGAACTCTAGTCCTACCTTTATTTAACTGTGAAGGGCCTAGTTAAGTGTGCCTGGAGCTGAAGGCATCGTGATGCTGTCATACACAATACCAAGAACCAAACGTGCAAAAGCAGACAAGACGTTTGACTCATGCTGTGTGTATTTTGGAGGGGAAGGCAGAAATCTAATCCATTAATGAAGCCATATAAGTATTTACTTTAGCAGTCCTGCCAGCAGTTGAGGTTTGATTGAAGTGAGAAAGGGAACATTATACTTTCTTTTTGCAAATTCTGGCAAAGGGAATAGTGGAGATCTGTTAGCAAATTTAGGTTGGTTTCACACTTGCCCTGGTCCAAGGCTAAGTGCATTGTATACACTTGAGTTCAATAAGAGACTGCTTTTGTTTTTAAATTGCCAATGGAAGAATGACTTTTCTGTTTTCCAGAATTCAGTATGACTTTATTTGAGGAAACTTAGCACAAAACAAACTTCTAAAACTTGGATTAAGGAAATAGAATGTTTTCATTTATAAAGTAGACTTCAGTTTCCAACAATAATGGAAATTTTTCATAATCTATTTCCTGTTTTTTTCCTTCGATTCTTTTCAAAAAGTGTTTCAAAGCATGCCAAGAAGAATCTAATGACTGTAGCAAATTTAGGAGTAGTATTTGGACCAACCTTAATGAGGCCACAGGAAGAAACTGTAGCAGCCATCATGGACCTGAAGTTCCAGAATATTGTGGTCGAAATCCTCATTGAAAACCACGAGAAGGTAAAGTTTGGTGCAACTCCACAATTCTGAGCTTTTCTTGAAATGAACTGCTGGGCTTACCCTGTAGCCTGAAGTTAAATATCACGTTGTAAATTATTTGAATCTTGAAGAGCATCTTCTACATATTGGATAGTTTGGGCCATTTATACTTATGCCCTCATGTATGCATGTAAAATGCTATTTCAGTATACGTATATCCTGGCAGTCACTTCTGTATAGTGTACAACTAGATTTTCATTATTATATTTGCATATGCTGTGTTATCAGCAAATATGATACAAGACTGGAAAAGAGAAAGCCAAGGCTTGGTTTTGCTTGATTTTCAGCCTCTTTCATTAGGACAGGTTGGTCAAAGTAGTTTGACCAACAAATAATGGCTTTGTGTCTTTTTTTTTTTTTTTTTTCTCCCCACACAATAGAAACATTACTTCAACTTTCCATGAATTCTATAGATAAAAAAGCATTATGTGAGAGCTGACTGTTTAATGTTCCCTTGTGTTTCAGCTATGCGTGTGTTACTTCAAAACTTTGCATTTGAGGTAACACTGAATATGGAAGTTGCTGCTACTGCTGTGGCAGCTGCCAATAATCCAAGATACCTTACCCAAGCAAGGTACTGCCCAGTGCAGAGGCCCAGAACTATCACTACATGTTGTCTGGACTCGAGAATTATTAAAAGAAAACCACAAAAAGAGAAAAACCTGGTTGTTAGGAGTCCTTTATGTCCAAGCTGACTTCTGGAAGTCTGAGATTGTCTGCTTGTCTGGGCCAGGTTCTTCTGTTGTCTTTTATTCTTCATTGACTGGGATACTGGGACAATGGGCATTTCTCTCTCAAGCTGAAGGAAAAAAAATGCTTTAGCAGAATTCTGGGACATGCTTTCTTCCCTCCACCACACCGCCTTCTTTCTTAGGTCTCTGAGCAGCAAAATAGTTACTCCTTTTAAAGGTCAACGGTGTTGAAATTGGCTAAGTCAAGTCTTATCTACTCTAAATAACGTCCTTCATGTTCAGGTTTTTCTGACAATGTAATTAGGCCACCTCCCTGAATGATGTGGACTAGGCAGGGCTTCTGTTGGTGTAGCTGTATCCACATGGCAGGTTTTGTTGGCTCGGTTGCCTTTGTGTAGAATAGCACCCTAACACACGCATGCACATGCACGCAGCCTTCTGGCAGATACTGTTCTGCTAAAAAAATATTGTGCTGCAGATATGGCTGAAGTGTAGAGATAAATATTCCAAGAGGTGTAAGCTGCTGTTCGTTTTGGAGTCTGTAAATGAAAGAAAGCCTTGGAATAAGCTCATGATTTTGAGGTTCTTGCAATGACTGTACAAATTAAGAAAATGGAGCAAGTAGAGCCAGAATGGTTTTATCGTATATACGGGCTGAATTTAGCTTGGTTTATTCAAATCACCAGATAACCCCAGTTTAGCACCAGCCTATTGTTGTGCAACCTTAGTCACTTTTGTCTTCAAAACCTCAATTTCATGTTTGAAGCATTACTTGTAGAGGCTTTTCTTGTTCCTCTGAAAATGTAGAGGTTTGGGAATGGAAACTACCTCAGAATGACGCTGCAGCATTTTCCACCATTTTTATGCCTGCCTTAGAACTAGGGTAGCTAAAAATGTTTTTTAAAAGGAATTTCTGTCATTTCATTTCTAACTGTGAACTCGCCCTCAGTGGTCTGCCGATGTCGGCCGCTCTCCCACGCTCGAGCTGCTTCCAAGATGGAAGGAAAGCCCTAGGTGTGACCTCTGTGTATTTATAGCGGAGCTGGTGGAGGGGTGTGTGTTCAGGCACTGCAGCAGTCTCATAGTCAAATTCAATATGTAGCTATTACAAACGAGCCTTCATCCCTCAGGGCAGACCGGGAAGCTACTACTAAAGGCAGGCAGGCTTATCGTCAGCCTGGTGTTCGTTTTATATTGCTGCTTTGATTTTTCTGTGTGTTTCAGGCTTTCTAAGAGTCAACAACTTGTGTTTTCATTTATAACCCTGGTATTGTCCCAGCAAAAGTCACCCGCAGTGACTTTCCAATGTTTGATGCAGCTGCTGATCTGCCTCTTTGCTAATTATTAGCAACTTTGATATTAGAAGCTAAATCTGGAGTTGCTGGAGTGCAGCAGGGTCAAGATGGTGGCGTACACCTTGGGAAGTACCCCTTGAAGCAATGCTTAGTCCTGTGGCAGGGCTTTTCTTTTCCTCTGTAGCAAACGAAATGACTAACAAACGTCCAAGCTGTAGAGGCAATAGCAGTCGTCATTTCCAGACTGAATACAATTATTTGATTAGCAAAATGGTTAAAATTGTTATGATTCCTCAAACTCTTTTTAAATTCCATTAGTGTTTATTATGCCGTTTTGTGTGGACAGCTTTAGTGAAGGAGCTACACAATTCATTTTCAGTAGGAGGCATAATTAATTGGGTTACTAACTTTGAAATTCTGTTGCAGTAACTTCACCATCCTCACTCTACTGAGTCCTAATTAGAGAGCTTCTATACAATTTGTATATGGAAAAACTGGATCTAGGACCTGCCTTGGGATAAGAATATCTTGCTTACTGCAGAAGCTGTCTTTTTAAAGCTTTGTTGATAGCACCTTGTTCCTTGCTAGCTAGATACCTCTCAGTGCAACCTTCACCTTGTTCAGAGACTGCATAGGTACTTGCAAACTATGGCTGGGAATCACTTACAGTTGGTTGGGAAGGAGGCACTTTGCAAATACGAGGACCACGGCTGAGGCTGAATGCCAGAAGCTGTGGCTGTTCAGCCTCACAGGTCATTCAGTAATGACCTCACAGGTCATTGAGACTGGAAAGGGGCAGAGGGAAGCATAAAGAAAATATTTATTCAGCTTTTCATTCTGTCGCTTAGTAGATGAGTCTTTCTCAAGTAGAAAGTATTTCTCAGCTGCAGAAGCAGCTCTCTACTTTGAATCCAAAGGGGAAAACAGACCCAAGCTGAGATAATCTTTCGTCCAGGACTGTCAGAATCAACAATTGTGGAAGAGAGGCAACTTCCCAACCCATCCATGGAAAAAGAGACCTGTGAATCATCTTGCTTCTGCCACATGGCTCTAGGGGATGTGCATATGCAGCTTTGATATTCAAAGGACTTTGTAGTTTTGCCTGGAGTTGCTGTGTTTTGTGCTGACTGGCTGTGTGCATCAGCCCTCCTATTGCCCTTTGCTTTGAATTTTTTTTAATGTCAATGTCATTGCATGCTTGTTTGCCTGTCTTGTCCTCTCCTACCTTGTCATATCTGTCTGGTCTGCCTTGTTTTCTGTGTTCCGTAGCCTTCCTTTTTCTAAAAATGCATCAAGGGATTCATGCCTATCATCACTGTGTTCATTTACTCAGAAGCCAAACCTTTTCATGGTGCCTTTTCTGAGATAACAAACTCGAGGTCTGCCTACTGCTGTGTTAGTACAATGCTAGGAATAATCTTTGCTTGTTCTTGGGCACAGTAATCCTGTGATAAAGAAGGACAGTCAGTTTGGACCAAAAGAAGATGTCACCTTCTGTTTCCCTACCTCCTCGTGCCTCTCACTCCCCACCAAATAGTTTTGAAGGACAGAAATTTATTTTTCTTCTCAAAGATTTCACAGACTCAGACTCTGTGATATCTCAGCACCTCTGGTCTTGTGTTCTGAGTTGCACAAGGAAGAACAGTACGCTGCACACCAGCATGAAGAGCATATGTGTGTTCTTGCTCTTCTTTATAATGTTTTGGCATCTGAATGTTACCTTTCAGAGGGGTTATTTATTTGTCATCTAGAGATGCTTCAATGGTGATATGAGCCATCTTGGTTTCTCAGTTTCCTGAATGTCTTTTTAAGAGGAAAAAGAACAAGATAAAAAAAAAAAAAAAGAAGACTCAGAACTGGAAAATGATGAGGGAGGAGGTTGAAAAAAAGTATCTTAGTGGGACTGGAATATGAAAACCAGCATATGGGGGGGAGAGAATAGTGAGTACAAATAGTAAGATTGCAAAATTTGAAAGAAGTTGAAAATTACAGTGAAACAAAGTTGAGAGAAGAAAAAATAAAGAGTCTGCATAGAAGTCTCTTAAGGCAATTAGGCAGCCAGAGTCTGCTGAAAGAGGATGTTCATAACAAAGATATTTTTTTTCTAGATTCAGACAACCTGTAGGCAAAATTCATGATGTTCATTCTGAAGTGTGCTACTGCTTAAGAACAAAGATGTCTTTGCTTGTTTTTTTTGTTCATCTTTTAATAAAGGGCAAGGATTTGACGTTCTTAAGACAAAATATATCTTTGTTTTAGCTTTATACTTCATCATACCTTAGTTACATGGAAATTTTTTTCAGTGTTTAATTTTTTATTCTTTAAGTAGACATTTTTTTAACTAATCAAAAAACATTTAGATGACTTTGCTATAAAGCCAATATCAGTTTCATGTAGTAATACTTAAAAATCTTAGTCTTAAAAGAGATCTCAATATATAATAGTTACAATATTAAGGCTAAAGATAGGAGATAGAAGCAGTGAAGTCTGTTGGTTTGAGAGAATGAAGTGGTACCGTCAGGTGTGGGCCACGAGTCTCCACTTACAGCGACTGTCGCATTGTAACTGCTGAGGTCAAAGGCCTTCTGTTGCAGGCCAGTCGTTAGGGCAGAGTGGCACTGGCATCATTTAAAATAAGACCTTTTTCCTTTTTAATAAAATAGCAGATCATTTAAAGTACTATAGAAGAGACACATATGAGAAATACTAAAAAAGGGCATGTTTCACCTTGCATATAGCATTGCTTTTTTCTATGATCAGGGGACCAAGAAGGAACTCACTGCAGTTTTGGTGGTTTGCTGTGGCATGACAGTTTGAAACATCTCCAAGCTGAATGTTTCTTGAGTCAACAAGTGTTTGACTTGGGAATGAGTCTACACTAAGATATCTCCAGTAAGGCAGAATTTGGAAAGCATCACACGAGCCTCAGTTCAGGAAGGTGTTTAGCCTGTGCTTAAGTTTAAGCACATAACTAATCAGAAGTGCCACTTAAATTAGTCTTGGATTTAATTCAAAGTACATGTCTTCATGCATAACTGGCTATGAAGAGAAAAAAAAAGCAGCAGGCACAGCAAGGAACTGCATCATGTTTTCTGGTGGAAGCCACAGCAGTTCTTTCTTTCCATTTTAACATGTGCAAACTCAGCCCTTCCTGTGCTCTCTCGTCTGCAGAGACTTCTGCCACGTGAGACAGATGCAAGATGTTGTAATCAACTACAAATCTTTGTTTCAGAAATTTTCTAAATCGTGATTTGGTTTATGGCCTAGTAGGAAGGCTGTGTACGAAATCTCCATGCACGTTTATGACTCTCACTGATGACATTCAAAGGAGAGCTGCATCTGGATCAATACCTGAACCGCTCTGGCCATTAGACTGTTCCCAAAGAAGCAAGGCATGTACTGTGAGTCACCATATTAGATTAAAAAAGGGAAGAAACACAGAAGCCATGCTCTCAGAGATAAAAGCAGCCTGCTAAAAGGCTGCACTATAAATACATGGCACATATACCAGTACGTGGGCACACATTACTGCCTTCTTGACGGCAACTTCTCTCAACTTTATATGAAGTTTCTTAATGGTACAGACCTCATCTTCAAAGTGCAGCACAGACCATGTTACCTGGGATGATGAGGGAATGGAATTCAGAGGGCTCTTTCTGTCAGTCTGGCTGCTCACAGCACTGTGCTTGCATGTGTGGAGAGAAGCCAGAGGAGAATCCTTATGGAAATTGCTAAAGGAGGGGGTCTAAATACTTCCTTTCACTAATGAAATCTTATTCTGTGAAACATTGTAAAGGGGAGGGGAGTTATTCTTACATTCTTGAAGAGTTTAGAAAGCGAATTCTTATGCAGAAGCAGTACGACCTAAGAATTACATGCTACTGCGGCTTCCTATGGCAAGTGAAGCACTGAATTTAAAAACTCTGTTTTTATTTTTGCCTTATATTGGCTAAGCTGATGTGAATGGCATTCTGCCTCACTGCTGCCAGTGACAGAGCACTGGGTAACAGTGCAAGATGTGCTCGTGTTTTTTTCTGCCCTTGTCAGAATTCTAGTGAGCTTTTGCCCTACCAAAGAGGTTAGTGGATTTCAATCTGTTTTAACAGATTTTGAAATAAATATGATGTGGCAGTGAGCGGATAATCCTTTATTTCCAGTATTTTTGTGTGTAGGCCACTTACTGTAATGAAGCATCAGTACTTTATTGCAGTAGGCGCGGGGCATGCACATGAAGAATATATTCTTTGCCCTGAAAACCTTATAGTCATAACATAAGAAATGGATTTAAAAAAAAAAAAGTAGAAAATATTGTACAAAGCAAGGAATGATATAAATCCTTCTAATGGCAGCATGGAAATTACTGCAGGAGGAAATATTGCCATGGATTTATGATACTGTTGAAATAGTGTTGTTTCTAAAGACAGTTCTGATCCATTTTGATGTAGCAAGTCAAAGGTACTTTTTTTATTCTCAAAATAAAATTATTGATAGCTGTTGATTAATTTTGGGAAAATCTAGTTACAAAGATAATACATGCACACATGATTTTTAAGAAAAAAAAGCCATTAGAATTTAGAGGGAGATTGTATACATTTGTGTCTGCTTATGATCTTTTTACTGTTCCCCAACTTAAGTGCTACCTTTTATCACCTTGGGACTTCTCATGCTCTTTGAAAGAGAAAATTCTTATCCTTCCTTTTCCCTTTCATAACTAACAATATGTATTGTGTTTTAGAAAGGTAATTGAACTATTTTATCTTTGTATTTAAAGTGTCTTTTCTTCCCCCTGTAACTAAGCAAGGTACATAAAGCCATTATGTGAAGGTGTATTTGGGAAGGACAGCCTGTTTAAAAATACCCTCCTTGGTGTGAGTTACAGTAGGTGAGCGTGGAAGAGAAGGTGACTCTGCTCTTTATCCTCCCGCGGTGGACAAGCGGGTGGCATTTCAAGCGTGTGTGCGTTAACTCTCTCGCTTCCTTCAGGGGCTCGAGGGGGCCGGTTGCCAGCAGCGGGCAGGCTGCTCTCGGGAGCGCTCTGCTCGTGCACTGTTAACGGGCGACCCGGGATGTGATACAGCGGCGGTTGCTGCCTTTGTACCAGGAGAGCTACTTTTAGAAAAGGCTGAGTCAACAAACTCATAATTCACAAGTGATCAAAGGACACGTGTTTTAACCTTGGTATGTTTTTTAGTTCATCCTTTCACAGCTGTCCTCTAGACTGTAATCTGTTGTTTTACAGGCTATGTTTAGTTTCTTCATTAAAGCTCAAGCATGAGCTATGTGGTTCAAGGCAGCCAGGCCAAATGAGTCGTTTTAAAAATTTACA
>JAVCKT010029682.1:0-20202 GCA_032273925.1 Rhynchotus rufescens | reverse complement strand
GTGGAGGTGGGGGCTCGGCGGGGCGGGGGGCTTCCAGCCCAGTGCTCCCCGGGAAGGCCGGATCCCGTGTGGAAGGGCAGCGGAGCCCCGAGCGGGAGGGCCGGGGCGGGGGGGGGGACCCGGGCGGCCCCGCGGGGCCCTCCGTGCCGGCGCTCCCGGGCACAAAGGGAGCAGCGCGGTGACAACGGCCCCTCCGCGGGCCGCTTTGGGGGGGCTCCCGGCTCCTCACCCCCCGAGCAGCTTTGACCGCGTCCAGGGCCGCGGCAGAGAGCGGCTGCACGGAGCAGGGGCCAAGTTCTGCCTTTTCCCACCTGGAATGGGGCGCCAAGCGGCCGCGCTCAGCGGCGACTGAACACAAAACTTGTCTCTGGGAGCACCCTGCTCCTTGCAGCGCTTCTCTGCTCCCCCTGGGTTCGTGGGAAGGCTCTTTGCAAAATTCAGCTCTGCCCGTGTTTACTGTGCTAACCCGGCGTGGATGTCGCGCTAAATTCCCCTTCTTAAAGTTGTCGGTGGTGTTGTGTTCCCTGCGTGTGTGCGCGCTGAGCAAAGCTCTTATTTATGTGCAGTTTATTTTTTAGACCCGCTTAAGGGCGCCCCATAAAGATCCCAGCAGGTGCTTTAGTGCTAACGAGCCTTGGAGAGCCCTGTTGGATGCGGATCCTGGGAGCGCTCAGTCGAGTGCGATGCCGCCCCACCAAGTTGCCTATTTTCCATAAAAGACAAAAAAAAAAAAAACGGGGGATCTGTAGAGAAAATAAGTTGGAAAAGCAATGGCCCCTTGTGATACTTGCAGCAATTTACATTTGGCTTCAAATTATGCCGTGTGTTTGGGCACCTGTAGAACTTCACCCTTCCAACGCACTTCTTTTGTAGCTGGAATTTTTAAAATATTCTTTATAATCTCGCAGTTATCGTTTTCTTAGGAACAAGGCATGGAGAGTTGGGATCATTTGTTTCCTAAAGTTGCTTAGCACGTCCCTGTCTTGTGCGAGCAGCTGCAAAGTCATTTGTTTACTACCCTTGTTAGTTTGTGCTGTGATTGTAGATTATCTTATATTGGAAGTTTGCCTATAAAGGGGGGAACCCACCTGCTATTTGGTCTTGTGGATAAAAAAGATTAATTGTGGAGAAAAAAGGTTAATTTTGAGGAGATATTGGCACTGGTTAAAGCGTGAGAGTTCCTTAAGAGGAATCCCTGCTGGAATCCCTGAATCCCTGCTGGATAAATCCTTATGTGGCTCTGAGCAGTGTAACCTCAGGCTTAGCTTGCTTTTGATAGCAAATAGCGTGTTTCCATTAATGCCATATAATATTTGTAGTCCCTCTCGGCTCCTTTTGCAAGTTGGACAAAATTTATGCCTTCTAATTGCATTAGGCTCGTAGTGCAACCCTGGCATTTTAAATTAAAGCGTATCGACATCGCACCCAGATAAATTGCCTAACCTTTGTGTGCTTGCTCAGGAAAAGATGTTATGGATTACTAGTTAACTCTTAAGTTATTCATTAGGAAATTTAGGCACGGTGAGTATTTTCATAAGGCTCTGCTGCCAGGTGATTTGTCAGCAGTGGTCTGTTTATCTCCTTTTAGAACAGAACCGAAGCTAATAGAGATCTGGGTGAAGACCTTCCAAGTAGAGCAGAAATATGTGAGATGGACTTGTCCGTACTTGTAGAAGCAGCTGTCGTGGACTGGAAAATCCAATAATGGTTGTTGTTCTATGACATCAGTCAACTTGCCTGTTAATAAGTTTTTCTAACCCGGTCAGGAGGGGAAAAAAATAAATAACTTTCCTTGTGTTCGATGAAGGAGAAAAAAGGTATATAATAATCCAGTAAAAGGTATATACTTCAATCCTTTTTGTGAAAGGCTCTTGTTTCATACTTAGATGGGAAGTAAGTAAGAATGGAGTATTGTAAGAAGTGGTTTGTCTTTCAGAAAGTAGAAAACAGGCAGGTGCAAGCCCCTTTGCAGAGTGCAGCCAAACCAGTCAGAATGACTTTGTCACTGTGAGTTTTTTCCTTCTGTTTCAGGGTTTGGGCCCTTTGGAGAACATGCTGTCAATGCCAGTTGGATTGCAGTTCAGGTAACAAAACTTAATTTCTGGCAGGTTAAAATAGAGAAATGTTTTAACCTACCCCTAGGTTTTTGCTTTGCAACTCTGTTATAAGCTGTCTTCCCAGTTTATCACCAAGACTGGCTTACTCCAGATATGTAGATGGAGAGATGGCTAATGTTTATTCACTTAGAAAACAACCTTTTAACTAGTAGAGAGTTTAATGAGATTGAGTTAATATAGCTAAAGCAAGTAAAGAATTCATAGGCGAACTCTCTCCGAGTCCAGTGTGAGAGGAGCCGGAATGATTCATGACTTAATATTCTGTAGAAAAGCAAAAAACAACCCCGTAAGGAATGTGATGTTTTTGTCTCCACTCCAACCTGAAGAGCAAGTTGGTTAACCTATAAGCTGGACATCTGGAATGAGATCATATGTGGCAGTCTCGTGGGGCCGAGTCCATGCGGAATAGTCCTGTTCGGGCCTGGATTTCAGGACCCTGACCCCAAGGCAAGTGGCAACGAGTGACCCGGTGCCACGTGCTCCAGGTGTCCCTGCTGGAGCAGGGGATGGAATAGATCGTCTCTTAGAGGTCCCTTCCACCCTTAATTATTCTGGGATTGTGTGAGTGGCTTGTGGAGCTGGACCTCGCTTGAGCTCTGCTTTGAGAAGCAGCGTTGCTGGAGCAGGTTTTGCATCCTCAAAGGGGTCGAGTTTGTGCCGTTTGCAGCTGCGTGAGCACCTTTCAAGAAGACACCAACCTCTAGCCAGATGCTCTGCTAACCCAAGGGTTGCCGTTGAATTGAGGGTGCCTCCTACAGCGCTCCAAAAACATCCTCTTGGTGCTGTGCTGGCACGTTATCCCACTTCTTCCTTATTTGTCCCCTCTGGATGTGGTTTATGACAAAGCTATTGGGAATTCAAGGGTACCTTTTAGTACAGTTGCCCAGGGAATTGAATCTGTCTTCCTCCCCGACACATCTCTCTTTGCTTCAGAGCTCTGAGATTAATATCTTCTTCAGAATGCTTTTAAATTAAATCACAACTAGAATCAATTACGGTCGGCTAATGTCCAGATGTCTAATGTGCTGGCTGCTGCAAAAACACTAAACCTTTGGCTCCACGAGCCCTTTGGAGGCTGAATGTATTTGAGTTAGGATTTGCTCAGCCTAAGTTTTGGGGAAAATGCAAGCTGTGCATGTGACAAATCAGCCTAAAGTCAGCCCAAAAATCAGCCTGTGTGCTTAAAATTCAGCAGTGAGACTAATTGATTCGCTTCTTGCTCAGGTCAGTTGCTGTAAACAAACTACTTCTAGAGAAGATGCAAAAAAGGCTGTTGTGCTTCTGAGACCGAGTAGTGGGTGTCCTCATGTTGCCTACAAGAACAAAACTAATATCTAATTTGAAGAGAAATTGGATATTGTTCCCCCAGCCCAGCAGCTCAGCGCCCTGACTGCTCAGCCGTGTTGCTCACAGATGAAGCAATCGAATGAATCCCAAATTCATCATAAGGGCTAGAGGTTGTCCGGAAAATATAAAAGCGCAGTTGACGTGGGCCTTGCTGTGTCGAATCTGCTCTTCCTCGGAGTCTTCTAAAACGGCTTAGGTTAGATTCTAGCTAAAAACATGAACTTTGGAGGCCGGCTGCAGGATTTGCCTCTCCTCGCTGCGTCTCGGCCCGGGACACGCAGACAAAAAGGAACAGCATGGCTTTGAGCACATGGGAGTTGGGCATTGTGCAGGTTTCAGACAGGGGACTTCACGGAGCGGGGTGCACACAAAGGCGTGTCTGAGTTTCTGAATCCCAGACAGTGTGATCTGCATTTTAATAGAAGAAAAATCAATTAAACAATCTTTGCAAAGCCTTCCTAGCTTTAGGGCTAAGCTAGCTCTGGTCTGTTACGTCTTTTATTATCCTGCATCCTCAGGATAAAATTCTCTTTTTTTTTTTTTTTTTTTTGATATTATATTGTGGTGTGTCTTTTTCCTTTGTCTGCTGTGAATTTGTAGTATAGTTACTTAGTTTTTTCTTGAAAAGTGCTTTTTTTCTTCTTATTTTTAACATATGGCTAACATAGAGCATCTTAAATATTTGCTATACCCTTCTGATAATGCTAAAAATTAAATGTTTGGCTATTTTTAATGCATTTACTTCTATTCCATGGTTTAGCCTCCACAATATTTCCCTTGCGGGTGGCTTTAAGTTGCATTTTTTTGCCTTGGGAGGCACCTTTCTTTGGAGAAGTTGCTCCAAAGAGCAGCTTTGTGGCCCCGCGGGGCCGACACAGGTGCATCCCACGGAGGGGGAAGCTAATTTGCCCCCACGTTCATCCCATCCGAGTGCTCCCGGAGGCCGAGGAGCGAGGTCAGGGTGCGTTTTGACATCGCGAAGGACAATTGCTGTCAGGGTGTCTAGACAGACCTGATAAGGATATTAAGGGCTCACAAAGCAGCCCATTGTGGCGGGGTCAGGGAATCGGTCAAACATGTTCGTTTTTCTGTATTTGTCAGGTATACAAGCCCGTCGATAATAAGTTGTCTGGGGGCCAGAGTACATCTTTATCAGTGAATGGCAGTGCGTGTTGGCCCTGTTGGGTTAAAAGAGCGCCGTGAATTTGTAAAACTGCCCTGAATGTGTCTGCAGTTGGAGGATGGAGGTGTCTTTGCAGAGCTCTGGCCTGAGGTTTTGGGTTGCTGTGGCAAGGGAGCAGTGGGTAAAGCTCTTTAACCATCAAATTCCTCTTCAGCAGCTGTTTCTTTGGGGAAGCGATGATGAATTCCCTCCCATTAACATTCTGCAGTTTTTCTAAGGAGCCTAACTAGTATTTAAATGCTCTAATTTGTAAACCGCTTATTTTGTTAATGCAGCACATAAACCAGCTAGCATTTCCAAGGCAGGCGTGTGTGAAGAAGATGTGATGAAACATCACTTAGCATCCATCTCTGGTAATGAAGGTCTGTGTGTGCCAGACACTAATCAATACAGCAAGCCTTTAATATCAGACTTGCCCTCGGAGCCAGAGCCAGTGATTTATCACTGTTGTTGCTCCTAGCTGCTGGTCCGTGAAAGTCTCTTGTCTTTTCTGCGTGTTTTAGTTGTCTTAAATCTTGTTGCAGATTGCATAGACCTGTCTGTGTGCCCGTACAAGTCTGAATGCGCTCTTCTCCTGGACTTTAAAGTGTCTTTAGCTTCAAAGAACTTTAAACCTAATCAAAAATAAAATTTGAAACAGGGTAAGCTTCGTGCTAAATAGCTACTCTGCACTTAATATAAAATTGCAAGTATAATCTCTGTTCACAGGAAAATAAAGACAAAGAGTTGCCTAAAAATTGAGCTCTTGGCTCTGATTGCAGAATTAGAACCTGCAATGGAGCTAATTTAATAATTCAAGGGAATTTAAAAGTGTCCCTTGACAGTTTGGTGGGGTTTAGCATTGCTGGATTTATTTGAGACCTAAGAAGACAATATAGTGGCTTCTGGATGTGGGAGTTTCGGGCTGTGTCCTTGCTGTGCGTGCGGCTCCTTCGCTGTTAAAGCAGCTTCTGGCATGAGTAGAACTGCATTTGCCAACTGACATGTATCTGGGAGGAGAAAATCACAGGAAGAGAAGCTTTTTTCTAACTCAAATGCAGACTGAGCAACAGAGATGCAAGAGCAGAGGTACTTTGAAGAGGAGAATATATTTGCTGCCTTTCCCGGAGAGGGCAAAGGTAGAGGATGATTCTGCCTGAGGTTATTGGCTTTAGTGCCATTCAGTTATTTATCAGCCTCGAAAAGCAGCTGTAAAGTTTTTCAAAGGGCCGGAATTACTGCTGTGATTAGAGGAAAAAAACCCTAGATGCCATCGAAACCTGTTAAGGGTGACATCCAAGCTCACTTGCTATGGAGAAGTGCCTCCCGGTGTAGACTTGCATAAAGCTGCTAAACAAACACAGGATTGAAGCTCATCTGATAACATAAATAATGTTTTATTATTTTTCAGAGGCTTTAGACCATGAGAGTTGATCATTTCCTACAGATTTTGAAAGTTGAGGTTTGATAGGGCCGGAAAGTTTCCCTTCTGACGAAGTCCTATTCTGGGCTGTGCTGTTCAAGTCTGAAGCACCAAATGAGCAAGCGGCCAACTGAAACTGTGCCGGGGAGAAGGGAGTTAGAGCAACATGGGGAGAGCCACAGAGAAGAGAAAAATGAGCAAATCAGTCTGTTTGGCAGTGCACTCTGAGGCAGATTCACTGCTGCTGTTGCATTCAGTAACTAAGCAGTGAGGGAGCTACAGTTTCACCCTTTCCTGTTAAAAAAGAAAACGTAATTATCCCACTGTTTGAGCTGGAAAATGTTCAGGACTGTGTGCTGAATCTAGAGGGAACCTTGGGTGCATGTTGGGGTGAAACGATGTTCTTTTGTCAGGTATTTTTGGGGGAAAAAAAACCCTTTTTTGTCCTCCATCTTTCCTTGTATTAAAGAAGTGTGTGCAAGGTATTTAGCCTACTGTGTTTTAATGAAGTTGGTTAAGTTTGTGGCTCGTTTAGGTGGGATAATCTCAGGGCATGACTTCAGTCAGCATTACAGGAGAAGAAATAGTTCACTGCATTAATTGAATCACTAAAACGGTCAGGTTATTGTTGCAAAGTTAAGTACAAGGTGTAAGATGGTGCAGGTAGAGCTAGCAGAGGAAACCCATTTTCTGTTTTGGAAATAGCTCATTTCTGCCTCTTTATTCTGCCAGAATAAAAATAAAAACAAATCTGTTGCAGCGAGTGTGCCAGGATTGCTTCTGATTTTTCTGTTGTTGCCTTTTTTCCTACGAGCAGTGTTTGTTAATATTTGTGGAGAGTTGCAGACAGTCTGCCTTGTAGTCCTGCTAACTAGAGGTGAGAGTTATTATTTATTCACATAAATAACAAACAAACATGAAAACTTGCTATTCAACACAGCAATCCTGCGAGAGAGCAAATCAGACTAAATTCTCCCTATTCTACTTTTCTCTCCGTATTATTTAGTTCTTTCCAAAAAACATAGTATTTCTTAAGAATATTGTAGACAGCCCTTTCTTGCAGTGTTTGTTGCTGATAACTGTTGTCAGTTAAATGTGGTTTTCTTTGTTGCACAGAGTCAGGGAAAGAAAACAAAGGGGCCTGTGATGAAGGCTGTTAACACAGGTGCAGGAGATGCCCTTGTTGTTCCCTCTTGCGTTTTGTCTCTATTTTTTTTGCTGCTCCTTCTGCCTTATCTCTGAAGAGACTCTAAGACAGTATAGAGTATCATATAGAAAACTGGTTTGATTCTGTATTGCCCAACTGAACTAGAATAGCAGCCTTGCTTTTTTAAACCCTCTGCCCTTTTCGAGAGGTGTTTGTCCAATAGCTCCCTCTTCCTGACTCCTTAGGGAGTAAAGGTTATAAGGTGGTTATAAGGTTATTTAACCTTATACTAGTTTATGTAGCTAGTCCCCCACAACACACCCACTCTGTCCAAAGGTAAAGTTCAGGAAAAAAAAAAAAAAAAGATGGGAAAAAAATCTTTCAGACTGAATTTGCATCTCATCATCTTGAATTGTATTTCCTTATCTTCTTAGGAACTGGAGAAGCTGGGGCTGCGAGATGATGTGGATCTGCACGTGTATGAAATCCCGGTTGAATATCAGGCTGTGCAAAGGCTAATTCCTGCATTATGGAAAAAACACAGTCCCCAAGTGCGTGAGTAGAGTGACGAGGATAAAAGGCAGAACAAGTGATGGAGATTGCTCCTTCTTGCAATAATGAGCATAATGTGAAGTCACATGTTTTTTAATGTATTTTTAGACCTGTAATCCATCATTAGATATTTTTTGTTGTTGTGAGAAAATTGAATTTGTAGAATTTTATAGCCCAGAATAGAGTGATCCCATTATTGGCAGAATAGGGTGATCGTGATCCCATTATTGGCAGGGACTGGTGTGAAGTGGCTGCTGCAAAGGGCTGTCTGGGCAGCTCATTTAATCTGTGGCTCTTCCCCCAGTGGCTTTCACTGTGATTCTGCCACCATTCACCTTGCCACGAGTAAAACAGCCTGGGGAGGGACTGAAATGGGCAGAATTGTTCCTCACTGCACCCACCAGCTCATTGATAATTCCTGCAGCAACCAGTATTTTACTGGGAATCGTGCGCTGTTGATCCTCCACCATTTGTTATTGTGTTTAATCCAACTTGCTGCTTTTCTCTCGTAGCTGGTGGTCCACGTAGGTGTTTCGGGCATGGCTACGACCGTGACTCTGGAGAAGTGTGGCCATAACGTGGGTTATAAAGGCTTGGACAACTGCCGCTTCTGCCCCGGCTCCCAGTGCTGCGTCGAAGGCGGCCCCGAGTGCATCGATTCCATTATTGACATGGACACGGTTTGCAAGAGAGTCTCAGCACTGGAGCTGGATGTCACTGTCACTATATCTAAGGATGCGGGCAGGTATGGGATGGGGAATCAACAGGGAACATCAGCTCAGGATGCAGAACATCATGTTTTTGTGCTCAGCTTGCCGAGGCCGGTGTGATTCATGTGCTTTTCCAGTGGGGCTTGCAATTCCACGTGCTCTTCTGCTGCCATAAGGGAGAGGAGAGATTCTAATGTGTTGTAGTCTTAGATTAAAGCAATTTCAGAGGAGATGAAAGCAATTTAACAAGATCACAATATGGCTTGTATACCACCTTTTATTGCAGGATGTTGATGCAATGCTGAATGATAAGAATACAGTTCAGCCTGTCAGGCAGTTGCACACTGTGCTTGTCACTTGTTGCTAAATAAGTTTTATTTTTATGTTTCAGATACCTGTGTGACTTCACTTACTATACTTCCTTGTACCAGAGCCGTGGGAGGTCTGCTTTTGTTCATGTACCTCCACTGGGAAAACCATATACTGCCGAACAGCTGGGTCGGGCACTACAGGCTATAATTGAAGAAATGCTGGATGTTTTGGAGCATTCTGGTGAAAAAATCAATTGTCAGCATGAACACTGAAACTGGGCAGAAGTTATCTTAATATTGCACTTCCAAAATTTTCCCTGCTGCAGAAGTACTGGGGAAGACGGTCTGTCTGAAACGTACAGAACAAGAACTGGAGACTTCAAAAATGAAAATTCCACTTCTAGAAATTGACATTTTTTTTGTCAAATATGTGCATTTCAGCCTAGGCAACAAAGGATTCAAAGTCTCGCATTTTTAAACACCCGCAACTACTCATTTCTGAAATGACTGAAGTATGTTTGCTTTGCTTGATCCAGAGCATATCTGTCATTCAAGTGACAGCTACTGACCAGTCAAATGCAGCACAGATGGGAATTTTCTCATGAGGATTTGGCATTCAGGTGTGGGGAACTGATAAAACCAGCTTCTAATGACTAGTTCTTGAAAGGTTTGCTTTCGTTCTGTTTTCATTTTCCTCTTGGGTCCAAATTATAGTTGTAAAGATATAACCGAAAATAATTCAAACCATGAGGGTTTAATCCACTGCAAAACGGTACTTGGAGACAAGGAGTCTTCTAAATTGCTTTGCTAAATTCAAAAAGTATTTTGGGCACCAATTTCTCAAACATCCCCCAATGCCCAAATATTAGTAGGGCTCTCTGTAATGTACTGGCTAATTAGTAGCTGCAAATAGGAGGGATGTTTTGGGTTCGTTTTGGACTCGGTACGAACCTAACTTGCGCCAAATACTTTCAAATGTCTTTTTTTATTATGCTCTTGATGCCACCTTCCTCGCTCAAATCAACCATATACCTCCTGTACAAAACACGTTGTTTCGTATATGTATAAAGCGAATCATTAGCGGTTAAATAGCTTTGCTAAAGGCCACTTTCTCTGCAGGAGATCTTTATCCTAGACTCATGGTGCTAGCTGCTATTTTTTAGGTGAAGGTTGAGTAATTTATAACTTCCTTAGTTATAAATTTTCATTCTCGTTAGGGGTTAGATGAAGAGTAATGTTTAACTTAAATCAAGGTAGCAACTTAGGATTTATTATAGGCATAAATATGCTAACACGTAGTTTTAAAAAATATTCAGCCAAATCCAATATTCTAAATTGTTAAAGTTTTTCCCATTTTCTGTAAACCAGACCTTTTTTGAAAAACTAGGAGTTTTGCCTAGAATGAGTAGTCCAGGCTGTTTTAGTGCCCCCCTCCCAATGGGAAGGTGTGAAACGCTGCTTCTTGTGTGGATTTTCCAAGTAATTAATTTGGAAAAGCATACATACAGTTTATGAGCAGGACTTTTTAATAGTTATATACACTAGGAGCATCGTTTGGTTCCAAATTACAAGACTACAGTGAAAGCAAGAGGATGTCATAGTGGGAACAGGAATAAAACCAGTGATTGAAGACCAGGATGTCTCATTAAGGAGTCATTTAAATGAGAAGGTCTGTACTTTGATTCTTATGTATATAAATATATATAACACACACACACTTAAAACCCCAGCCTTTGAAACTTCTTGTAATATCACTTAATTTTTCTAATCGTGGATGATTCTGCTACAGTATCTCTCAGTGAGAGCTGCTTATTAACTTGCTGTTTTCCAGTAGAAGTTTAGTGAGGATGAAAATACCCCTTCTTGTCTCTCTGGAGAGAGGATGCAGACTTTGCGAAGGGGAACTGTGTACGAAGGTGTCTGGATCTAGTCCTGGCTTACCGAGCAAAATACTGCTGTGCTTCCTATCAAAAGGATTTGCCTTGAAAGCAAACGGTCCCCTCCTGCATTCAAATATAAAGTAGCACTTGTCAGATTGTCAGTAGGCAGGCAGGCTTTCTGATTAGTAATTTATTCTATTTAATGTTTAAATATTGATGATTGACACATTTATTTTGCAAGTAGTTGGAGTCCTTATCGTCCCGTAGGTTTATTCCTTTAGCAAGAAGTTTTTGGCGTCAGTGTATCTTAGCTGCTAAACTTTTTTAAAAAAAGAAATGACTCATGTGTTCTGCTGAGTTCAGCAATGGATTTAGGTAATTTTCAGTAACTATTTAATTTGCAGGTGTTATTTCTAGTTGTGAGTAAACTGGGAGTGGAGGATTCAGGGTTCAGGGAGGCGAGAAGGCGACCGTGGACCGGAGGTGCTGCTTGGACTAGCAGCGTGAAACCTGCTTGGAAAGTCCTTGGCCCCGTTCACGTCGTGGCTTGAGCACCCGGCTCATCTTGTGATCTCTCTCTTTCATCTTTTGCCTCTTTTGAGGCAGTTTTCTGGTCAGTCCTGTGCTCCGTTACCAATCAGCGTCTCCATCAGGAGCGAGTCTTTGGTCCTTCCTGCCATTCAAAGGAAAAATCGGGTTGATTTTGGTGACTTCTGCTTGCCGAAGAGCTGCAGGGGTTGACCTGCGTGTCAGTGTTAAATTTCTCATTTTCAGAAATACTTTGCTTTGAGCGTCACTTTAAACTGTGCGTTTCCTCATAGTCTCCTTTGGTGACGCTTCCGTGTGATTAGTTTGTTAGGCAACATTATTTATTTTGTAATCTTTTTTTTGTTGTTCTTGAGGATTAGTCATCAGTTCGTGTTTGTAAAGGGTGTCTTGGTGGTAGAGATATTTTGTATAGTGAAACTTTTTTAAATGGCATTAAACTAATTTTATTTAATCTCATCCTAAATTAAATACTTTTTAAAGGTTTTTTTCTGTTAAAATCATTTATTCATTATGTCTTTCCTATAGCTACATATTTTCTTTGGAAATACAGCATAAAATCGATGCAGAGCTTCAGAGAGCTGATGCTTTTTGTAATGCTCGCTATCTGCTTTCTCTTCCAGATCATCAATAAATAGGATTTGCTGATTTGCACTGACTGGGAGACCCGTTGCCAACTGCAAAAATTCTTGTGCTAGTGAGTAAGTGTAGGAAGTTCAGGTTTAGTGTTTACTGCTGCGCCTGCATTGTATAAAATGCAAACACTGATAACGTCCTAGAATCCCGTGACTGCAAACTTGGATCTGATAATACACTTCCCCAAGAAATGGGTGTGAAAATATGTTGTGGAGAAGAGAGAATTAGGGAGGCTCCGTGCACCGGGGCTGATGTCATTTTACATGCTTGCCAACAACTCCAAGTAGAGGTTGGCTAATGAGTGGGTGAAGTTGATGACAATTTAATTGTTTCGGCTGTTAAATGCTGTGGAGGATTTTGAGGAACTCCAGATACTCGTAAACTCCCTCATAAAGTGGTAACTGTGATGTCAGGAGCTAATTCCTTTGAGACAGGACATAGTAATGTGGTTTATGAAACAGCAAAGAGATCCTGTGGGCTCCAAAGCTGCTCTACCTTAAGACTGCAGGGGCTGTGAGTGACCTCTGTCCTGGAGCTCCCTGCTTTTGGAGAGGGTGTCAGGATTGGTGCGATCACGTGCAACAGCTCATGATGATTTGGAGTATTTCCCAATGTGATTGCTTCCTCTGAAACACGGTAGTGGTGGGAAAGGATGAAAAAGTCATGAGGATGGTCAGAGGTGTTGAGTGTGGTGGTGACACGAGGCTGCAGCCGAGAACTGGCTTAAAGTGCTGAAAAGAGCTGGTTTAGCCTAAAGGGTTTTCGAGGAGGGAACTGGCGGAGGGTGTTGAAGAGCTTAGGGCTTGGAAACGGAGCAGTTGTTCTGGCCTCCCCTAGATGACGGGGGAGACTCGGAGACGAGGTGTGTGGAGGAAAAGTGGAAGAAATGCAGCTCCCTGCCTCGCAGCTGGGGCTGTTGCTGGCGACTCCTGTGCTCTGGGTGTCCCAGCTCGAGCAGGGAGCTGGACCGGGTGGTGTCCAGAGGTCCCTTCCAGCCTCATCCGTTCTGGGATTCCGTGACTCCCTGCAGAAACAGGGAAGGTGTGAAAGCATTTTAACCTCTTAAAGCATTGCAGGTTGCCGGCGCTCTGCTGAAGACCTGATACCATCTAATCTGTCACCTTTATTTCCTTTAGGCTTGTGCTGCCTGTGGATAGCCAGGTAGGAAACGGCGCTACCCGTTCACATTTTCTTATCCAGACAGTCTCCCTGAGATGTAGCATCCAAACTGCAGCGTGTCTCTCATTGCTCTGCTGGCCGTGCAGGCAGTATTTAACCTTTTAGTGCCTCAACCAGCTGGCAAAAGGTGTCATTCCAGGCTGTGTCACCTCGTGACGTGCTTGGAGTGGGATCCCGAGAGCTTCCAGGCCTGCAGACTTGCAAATGGACAGCACAGACTCCCAGAGTTGTTAAATTTATTAATGAAAAGTTCTTTAAAACTTAGAGTTGACTGAAGTTTCTCTTAAAACTTGAGGAATCTTCATTGAATTGCTTGTGTAATCTGACCTTGCATGGAGCCTTTCTTAGGAAACGGATAAAAGGAGGTGCAGTAGGAAGAGCATCCTCAAACCAAAAAGGGTGGAATTAGGTGTAAATGAGTTGGATTGGGAATTCCGACTAACACAAGACTAACACAAGAGCTAGCACTAGCTTAAATCAGCTGTTGTGATCTCACCATGTTGTATCATGGTTTAACTAGGTGCGACTTGTGTATGTTTTTAACTTAGAGCGTGTTTCTAACTCTCTAACCATGCAATTTATGCTCGGACACGAAGCTGCTTCAAGAGTGAGTGGTAGTGTTGAAAAGTGACTGGAAACCAGTGTTTAGATATAGGAAGGTCGATTGTGTATCTATTTTATTATGATTTTCAGAATTCATCCTGTAGTGCAGATATTGTTAGCAATGGATTTGTGTTCTTAGACCATACTTTCACAGAGTAACTTCACTCCTATTGTCTCCTTTCTTTAATATGTTACCCAATAGTATTTTAATAACATTTCAGAGCTGCAAAGACTTGGTTTATCCATACCAGCAAATAAAATTGGAAAATATCACTGATTGATATAGTAAGTACACATTGCAACTAATGTAGATGAATTTGTTATTTTGGGATCGGAAACCGTAATGTTTTGCAGTACAAAATGCACTTTTTTCCTAACAAAATTGTATTAATGTCTGATTAACGTCTGATGTGATTAAAGGACAGTTTTTTCAAACCTGCAAAGTAGAAACAAAGCTGAGAATATTGTTAATTTTTCACGTTATTGATTGCAACCTGAGATCTGCTTCTGCTTGCTCTACTCTAAGACAAAGCAGAGAACAAAATGCCTCCTAATAAATAGGAATTAGGTGTAGGGGATGAGGCTGTACACTGCCCATAAATAACTCTGTGCTACTTAAATACCCCTTCAGGTTTTATATTGCACCAGCTTTTTGAATTGCCAATGTTTACTTCGATTGAACAGGGAGTGCCTTGTCCCACGCTGGGCTCACGTTTGGGAAGCAGAATGCTGGGGATGGGGACAGAAGAGCCACCTTGCCCCTCCGTTGGGTGGAAAAACTGGGGTTTTATCCCTGGGAGAAGCTGCTCAACTTGCTCAGTGTCCCCTTTATCCAAGGATGCTCTTTAGAAACTCACGGAATGGAGTCCTGGAGGTTTTTCTGCAACACGTTCAGACCTGACAAAGAAAAAGCGGAATTTTTGCTACCTACTTGTCACCGTTGCTCAGATTGGCCAAATTTTTTACAGTTATTTTGCCCGTCCTTTAACTATAATTGTTTGGTTCGGGCTTGGTTATGCATGTTATAGCCTCGCTCCGCCTTTGGGGTCTCCCCTTTTTGTTAATTGTGGTCAATTAAACAGTTTTCCGTTAGGGTATCTCAGGTGTTGCCGCTCTCGTGCTCATCAGGACTCTTGGAGCTCCCGTTGGAAATCCCTTGGGGCTTCTGTTTTTTCCCAGTGTGTTCTTGCAGTGCCTTGTAAAACCAAACGATCCAGTGTGTCACAAAAGGGCTGTGTAATAAAGAACCGTTAACAAGCTCTCGGCTTGCTCTTGCTAGACTGGACTTTGTAACTGAGAATTTAAACTGATATTTCAAAGTAAATAAAGAGAGTTTAACTCTGCCTCGTGCTGTGCTTTACCTCCTCAAGGGTTGGCTTTTAAAGATGCCCCGAGCAGGGTTGCTGATGCCGGGTTCAACAAGGGCATCCATAACCATCTGTTTGTCCCCAAAAAGCCCTGGAAACTTCCTCCTGTTGGAGCCAAGGTCCAGGGCTCCATGGATCTCCTGTCTGACCCAACAGGCTCTTTGGGAAGGGGACCAGCTGCTCCATCCTATGGCATTCCAGCTGTGTATCCTAGATGTCCATGTCAAATTCTTCAGAGGAATATTGGGAAGTTTTGCTCTTTATTGCAAATATTGCTGCGTTGCGCTGGGCCAACACCAGCCCCAGGACACCCAAGGGGGTCACCCAGTGTGCCACTGCGGCCAACACCAGCCCCAGGACACCCAACGGGGCTGCTCAATGCTCCACTTTGGCCAACGTGGGCCCTGGGGTGCCCAACGGGGCCTCCCAACTCGCCACTGCGTCCGACACAGGTCCTGGGACACCCAACGGGGCTGTTCAGTGTGCTGCTGCAGCCAACACGGGTCCCAGGACACCCAGTGGGGCTGTTCAGTGTGTCGCTTTGACCAACACGGGTCCCAGGACACCCAACGGGGCCGCTCAATGTGCCACTGTGACCAACACCAGCCCCAGGACACCCAACGGGGCCACCCAATGCGCCGCTTTGGCCAACACGGGTCCCGAGACACCCAACGGGGCCACTCAACGCACCACTGCGGCCAAGACGGGTCCCGAGACACCCAACGGGGCTGCTCAGTGTGCTGCTTTGACCAACACGGGTCCTGGGACACCCAACGGGACCACCCAACGTGCCGCTGCGGCCAACCCCAGCCCCAGGACACCCAACGGGACCACCCAATGCGCCGCTTTGGCTGACGCAGGTCCCTGGACGCCCGGTGGGGTCACCCAATGCGCTGCTGCAGCCACCACCAGCCCCAGGACACCCAACGGGGCTGCTCAGCGCACCACTTTGACCAACACGGGTCCCGGGACACCCAACGGCCTGAGCTGTTGCCACCGGGCAAGGAGCCCGTCCCCAACCGCGAGCCCCGGAGGGGACATCGGCCCCGCGCGGAGCCAACCCCTCCCGTGCCGCCGCTGCACTCGCGCTGGGGCTTATTTGTTTTACAGGGCGATAAGCTTTTCCTACAAGGTGCTGTTTCCAGCATGAGGTCATGCCGCTCAGCGAGCCAGCTGCTGACGAGGGCGTTTTGCAACCAGAAGGCTCCGGAGGGAGAAACCCGAGCGGAGGATGGTCCGGCGGGAGGAAGCAATGCGGAGCGAGCGGTGCATCCCGCCTGGATTTCTTGGCTGCAAACCCAGTGGGAGATCTCTCCCGTTGCCCAGCTCCTGATGGATCGGCACGCATTTGCTTGCTTTTGTCCATCTGGGAATCTGCAGCCCTCTTTTCCTCCGCGTCTCCTCGAGCCCTCCCAACCTTTGGTAAACGAGGTGGGATTTTTGGACCGCCTCCATCTGGCAGCCCCCGAGCCCTGCACATTTTTTCCCCGCCTTGCAAATCAAAGCCGCCCGTACCCGAAGGTGATGGAGACCCCAGCCTCTGTTTAACGGCGCCTGCGAAGGGCTCCCCAGGCCTCGATGAGAGCAGCGCAGCTGCAGCCCTGCAGAAGGGCTGGAATTTCCTGCCCGCTCCGCGGCGGGAGCAGCCGCTGCGGCGCCTTAGCGGGCGGCACGCGATGGTCGGGACCTTGCGGAGAGCCCAGTGCAGCCCAAAGCTCCCGGACCGAGGAGCTCCCGGAGCGCGGGAAGAATTCCCGGCATTTGCTCCGTGCACCAAGAGGCAGCGTCTCCCACGCGGTGACTCCCTGCACGGGGAGCTCGGCCACGGGCGAGCGGAGCGCTCCGGCTCCGGCGGAGCCGCTCCGTGCGGCAGCGCTCCCGGCTCAGCGCCGGCCGCAGGCGTCGGGGACTAATGTGCTCCTGACCGGAGCAAAGGCAGGTGAGGGCCCGGGCTCTGCAGCTGGGTCCCTCTCCAAGCCCGCGGAGCTGGAAGTGCTTGGAAAGAGCGAGAAGGGCTGCGGAGGAGGGAACCTTCCAGCAAAACATTCCTGGGGGGCTTGGACTAGGGATAATGTTGGGAAATCCGGGTTGGGATGTGGAAGGGGGGGATGAGGGTAGGAGCTTGTGAGGGGCTGGGTATGTGGCGGGGAGCCGGCAGGGAAGCAGCCTGGAAGCCAGGAGCACGTGGATCCCGGCGTTATGGGAGAGGGATCGCAGCATTTCCTCGAAAGGCGGAGGGGAAAACACGGATTTCCACCCTCGCTCCTCTAAACCGGTTGCACCTCAGGACCCGGGGCTGCCCGGGCTTGTTGGAACTGCAATCCGTCCTCCCGGGGAAGGAGAACCACGACACGGCAACGCTCCTTCCTAAATCCGCACCGCACCGCGCCTCGCGTGGGTGCTGCCAGGGCGAGCGGGTGGCCCGGGGATGATTCCAGGCATTGCAGCATCCGTGTGGCCAGGGAAAGGGAAATGCCGTTCGGAGGCTGCAAAAGCAGCGTGACCCGTCACGTCACCCGCTTCGCATCCGCGCGGGGCCGGGAAGGCGCGTGGTGCAATCGGAGACCTCCGCGCGCCGCCGGCCTCGCGTGCCGGAGCTCTCCCAGCCCGGCCGCGGCGAGCGCGGCGAGCGCCGCTGCTATTTTTGGTGCCTGGATTTGGGCAATTTCCGGCGCTGTTTGGGCAAAAGGAGGCTGGGAATGCAAGTTAATCTTTGACTGGGAGTGAGGTCAGGGCAGAAATGCCTTTCCCAAGCGGGACAGATGCTTCACTTTTGGGGAATGCTGTCGGCTTACGACAGAGGAAGAGCAATGTGATGCCTGCTGCAAGGGGGTAAAAGCCCTTTCCTGCTCACCTGATTTCTCTTGTTTGCCTTTTATTTAGAAATGTCTAAAGGGCAAGAAGATTCCAGCGTGCGGATTCATTGCTGCGGCAGGAGGCATCGGGAAAACGCCGGCCGAGGAAGCATGGAAGGGGAGGAGATCCAGGGAAAGCCAGTGCTGTGTCCTTCCCCGCACTTTGGGAAAGGAATGCGCCGTGTGGAAATATTCCCTGCCTTTTCCCCCCTGTAATTTGCCCTTTCCCTTCCCCACAGGGCTCCGGACATGGGGACCGTCCCCGGGCACCCTTTGGGAAGCCACTTGCTCAAAACCAGCAAGAAGCCACATCCAGGAGGGGGGAACTTCCCTGTTTTTGGTGGGGGAGCTGCAGGATATGAAAAGATGAAGGGGTTCGGTGCAGGTTTGGGCTGCGGCGGCGGCGGCTCTTGCAGCTCTCCAAGCCCTGCTGCAACCCCCGCGTTGGGTTTGTGTCTCATGGGGAAGTAGCCGGTGCCCGGGTTCCTCTTCCCGTCCCTCCAGGGCCGCCCGTGGTCCCGTGATCCAGAGCAAGGCAAAGGTTGGGCTGCCGCCGCGCTGCTCCGGGGATGCGCCCGGGAACGGCTGCTCCCAAACGCGGAGGGAACAGCTCCGCACCGGGATAAAGCGTGGAGATGTCGGATGCAACACGTAGTGTCCAACTGGGAAAACGGGGACCGAAGGAAAGTGGGACACGTGTGGAGTCCGTGGAAGCCCCTGTGGGATGAGGCACCTCGCAGGCGGCTGAGGACAGTGGGAGGTTTCCTAGGAGGCTGCTCATCGCTCACAAACACCGCGATTAAGATGAAACACATTTTATTGCCCTTGTTGGACCGTAAATCTCCCGCGCTGTCAGCCGGCGCCTTTCGGAAGGAAGCAGCCGGCCTCGGCAGAGCGTAATGCCGTGCACGCGAGCGGCGGCGCATGTCACCGGGCCGGGACCCGCGCGCCGGCCCGCAGCGGAGGCATCGCCAAACCGGAGCGCACGGAGGCTCCCGGGCCCCTTCCCACTCCGCAGGGACACACGAGGCCGGCGGAGCGAGCGGGATGTCACCCAGAGCCAGACGGCACTGAGGTCCCCATGGGTGCTGGGGGTGGCCCTGTATGTACTGGGGTGGGTGCGGACACCGTGTTTGTCCCTGGCTTCTTGGAGTGGGTCCTGGCTCCACTGTGCAGGGAATGCAGCTGGGGAAAGGACGCAGAGATGAGTACTGGGAATGGAGGCATGGATGCAGCCTGGGAAGGGATGTGTGGATGCTCTAGCATGGAAGAGGATATCCAGGAGCTCTTCCAAGAAGTGGGTCTAGCTCCTACCTGCTCCCTCTCCCTACATCCAGCAGCCAGGATCCCCATGGAACGGTCTCCGTGCGGTTGGAGTGGGCGCAATGCTCGACCTCAGGGAACCTGCACCCCGGAGGGAGGCAGGGAGGAGGCTCCAACCCCTGTGCTGGGAATAGGAAGGAGGATGAACCCGTTTGATCCGGAGGAGGCTGCGGCCGTCGCGGTTCATCCCCCTCGTTGTGTCCGGCTCCGCACTAGGGAGCCCCGTGAGCTCCCGCTCGGCCGCGGCCGCCCGGCTGCTCCGGAGGCTCCCGCGGCCCCGGCCGGGCTGGAGCGGGGCCAGCGCCTGGGCTGTCTTCAGCCTCCCGGGAATGATGCAACTTTCCCCGTGGTTACTTCAGGAGTCGGGCGTGATCCCGGGGCACAGGCGGTGCCGCTCACCGGAGGAGCCGCAGGGAATGTTGGCACCGGAGCCACAAGGTGCCCTTGGTGCCACCAGCTGCAACGTGACCCCATGTGTCCCCCATGTGTCACGACGACAAGGGGCCGGGGGCTGCATCCCAGTTTGTCCCACCTTGGTGGCAACTTGGGGGTGATGCTGCCGTGCAAAACGCCCAGCATCCCCCCCGACTGCCCCCTGATCCCAGCGGAGCCCACCCGATCCGTCCGCCGCGTCCCCTCCGCCTCAGCGCCCACGCGGATCCTGCCGGCTGTTTGCTCCGGCGTCGCCCACAAGCCGCTTTGCTGCGTGTCCCGGACGGGACGGGATGGGACAGGACGGGGACGGCGGTGGGGGGGGCCGAGGGCGGGCAAAGTCCCGCTCCTATAAATCCCGCTCTGGGCACGGGCGCTCAGAGCAGAGGCGGCGTCGATAGGAGCGGCACGCGGGGCCTTTGCGCAAGCGGCTCTTGGGCAAGGCGGCGATGCCCGGCGCGCCGCGCCACGGCCGCGCTGCCGCCTGCCTGCTGCTGCTGCTGCCGCTGCTGCTGCTCTGCGGCGCGGAGCCGCGGCCGGGCGGCACGGAGCCCTCCCAGCTCCGGCACGTGCAGCGGCGGCTGCGGGAGCGGCGGCTGCGGGATGCGGCGG